>APFE031093411.1:56265-90316 GCA_000404065.3 Pinus taeda
GATGTTTGTGTGAGATTCGAGTTGATGTCCAAATGAGGGAGGCCAAGTTTGTATTTATAGTGTTCTAGTGGTGCCCAAGGGACACGTTTCCTTGTGCTGGGTTGATCTGGACTTTGGGGCCAACTTGAATACCGATTGCAGCCACCAAAAATCAACACTCCCTCTTGGCTAGAGAGGTATTCAACTTTGACTTTCTTAGATGTCTTCTTTGCTGAACATTTTCTCCATCCACAAAAATATTGAATGAGCTTGCTATGTTGATATATCCATCCACTTCATGTTCTAACCTAGAACCATGTGGAAAGCATCCTGCATCAGCATCATGCAAAGGAACTAGTTGTCTACCTAAGTCACCTGACACGGGGATTCGGGACACGTAGGATTCGAGATTCGTGGTGTCGGATTCAGACACGTTGACCCCCCGGAATAGGACATGTAGGATTCGTATAATATTATTTTATATATATATATAATATATATACTTATAATATATATATAATATTAAAATTAGATATTTCTTACACAAATTTTAATTAATGATACAAATTTATTGATTTCAAACATAGATCTTCATCTCTAGCTATTAGATGCATAGTACATACAAAATTCAAATAAATGTCAGTGGTACTAGTCACATAAAGGATAAATCTATTAAAATTTAAATCATGATTCATAATTCATAACTGAAAGACAACTTACAACTACAAGATAGTAAGCTAAACACACTGACAACTATAGTTTTCTCATTAAGTCATCAAATCAAAATGTGTTACATAGGTAGTGCTGGTGCAATGCCAATGGCAAATAGAAATAGAAAATATAAAACAACTACATGTATACAAGCCTCAAGGCATCAATCAACATCAGAATCAGCATCACTGTCCTCATCATCATGGTCCCCACTGCTCTCCTCTGCATCCTCCTCCTCCCCTATATCCATAGTTGCCTCTGCATCTGCTGGTGTGGAGGATGACCCCTCTAAGTCATCAAATCTAACAGGCTCTAGCACTGGATATTTGAGATCCATGTTGGCCAATGCCAACTCAACACTGGTGTCCAGACCCATATCATCAGGAACAGTGTTACTTGGGAGTGGGAGCGAAAGCGGGGAGCGGGAGTGAAAACGGGAGCGAGAGCGACATTTTCAGAAGCTCTTGGTTTGGTGCTCTTGATTAAATACGAGTTCCATACCCTAATACATGACAAAATTCAATGGAAACATTGCAATCCCCTAATCCTAAAATCCTGAAAAACTGATAAGTCTGCGAAATTTTGAATGAAATCTAAAATTCTACTTTCTCCATATGAAATCCAATGAGGCCGGAACCACTCTCAAACATCCTGAGTCATTTCATGGTAATGTTAAAAATTTAAGTAAAAGGATGAAAATGAAGATTAAGGAGAATGTCACTTTTACTTTAAGAATTTAACATTACCATGAATAGCATATCAATACTAGGGCCTAGACTTGATCATGAAGCTGCCAAAATGCTCTACTCCTTGCTACAACAACACGAATCACTTGCCAAATGAAAATATTAATGAGCAAACACGCCCTTTTCTTTCCTGCACTGAGCTTAGCGAGTCCTGGAAACCGGACACGTGTCCTAAAATCGCGACACGCCCTCAGACACGACGTGTCCTGTGATTTGGACACAAATCCGGACCGAATCGTGTCGGATTCGCCAGATTCGGGATTCGCAGGGGGTTTAGGACGAATCCGGTGACTTAGGTTTCCACCTTACATCTTGGTGTTCTTGTGTGTTGCTTATGCGTGATGGTTTACTCTGTTAATAACTGCATATGGTTATTGTTTAATGTTTAATAAAGTACCGATGCACAGACTAAAGATCAACATATGGTGAATTAACTGAATCATTAGTTTGTTGGATATACGCTTGTTTCCTTAAACACAATTGCGTGTACACACTGGTTGCCCACATGGAAGTAGCATATATAAATTTGAGTATAAAGAAAAAGATTATTGACCTGACTAATATTGATTCACCCCCCCCCCCCCAGTATTATTTCCAATATAGGTCACAAGTGTTGACCAAGTTCCAAGTGACGACTTGGATAATTGGTGACTCTACTCCAAGTGATTACTTGTTGAGCATGATGTTGATGCAGGATGCTTTCCACTTGTAGTGGATGGATACATCAACATAGCTAGTTCATTCAACCTTTTCTTGGGATAGAGAATTTTATCAATAAGAGATCATCTGAAGAAATTATTATGAATAACTCCCTAGCTAAGAGGGAGTCTTGATTTTTTTAGCGACGATCGGTCTTCATAAAGAAAGGAAAATATTTTTATTTTCTTGAGTTAATGTCGACCCCACCACTTGACTGGGCTTGACTCTTGGTAAAAACCCACATGGTTTGACATCTATAAAAAGACCATTCAACCTCTCCATGTGGCATCCAATTGAAAATTTGATCATCAAGAAAAGGTCTTATGTTCATACATGCAGAGGACGAAGAAGGATCTGAAGTTGACCAACATTGACCAAGTGTTATCTGCTCTGTTTCACCAATTCCTTGACTACTCTATTTTATCGAGATTTTGGAGGGCTGATCGAATTTTCTTCTTATTGAGTTCACTGCAAAATTGACCGAAATTTTAAGGCAATATGTTAACCAAAATTATGAGTTGACCGCATGTTGTTTGACCAAACTTTCTAAAGTAGAATTGATTGTAGCTGACGAAGACTTTCAGACGTTGATTTGACCAAGTTTTCTAAGCAATGTTTGACTAGGGTTTGGATAGAGTTGAAAAAGATTATTAGGCATATGGTTGACTGATATTCTAGACAACTTGGAGCAAGTTTAACCTAGCTAATTTGTATGGTCATATTGATCAAGTTCGACTAAAAACTCAAATTGTATCTCTTGTTGAATTGGATAATTTATCTAAGAAAAGATTGTTGGGTTTTTCCCTAGAGGAGGGTTTTCCCAGCAGAAAATTTGTTGTGTCTTTGTGCATCATTATTCTATTGTGATCTCTATTGTCCTACATTTTATGGTTGAATTTCTAAAGTTTAATTTCAAAATTTGTGCTTGTATCTATTGCACTGAAAAATCAACAAGTATGGAGGGAAGTCAAGACATGAGCATATGAAAGAGAAAACAAAATTACAACTAAATGCACATTGACAAAGTCAACGTGGGCAAAATAGGGTTAGACATGTTTTATTTATATATTATAAAAAGTGAAGAATACAAATTAAAAAGTGATTCTAGATATAAAAATTAAAAAATTAAAAAAAAAAGCCTTTGAAACTAACTTTTGGATTAAGCAAATATTGATGATGTGATTAATCCAAAAGTCAATTTCGAAGAAATAATATGGATAACAAAAGTTGAGATCAAAAAATTAAAAATAAAAAACCTTTCAATTCACCTAAATGCCAAGTTCAAATCGCCTTCAAGTTTGTTTTCACCTATAGGTTTAGATTTGATTCGATTCGTCTTAACGTTCGTTGAACCTAAACAAACCTGAGAATTTCTTTGAGACCCATTGAAGTTCATTCAAGCTTCAAGATTGAAATTCTTCAAACTTCGAAGTTTAAGTTCATCAAATCTGTTGGACACCTAATCCTCTAAGGGTTATAGTGTGGAAGATAAACCATCAAAGCGAGTACAAGAGACCTTGGACTATGGAATCCAATGGTCACTCCCATGTATTATAAATGTATATCATTTGTTAATAATAGATGTACTCTCATGCTTATCATTCATACTCTGTTGCTGCCATGTATGTGTTTAACATGGTATCAGAGCGAGCGATTACTGGTCCTGCTCCATTTTGAGCCATTATTTTTCCTGGGAATACTGACATATCATTTAGGTTGCCTTGAGCGCTTGTCAGCCATGTGCTCTGTATATTCTCCCATGCAAAAATGCATCTGCCATTATTCATTGTGCTATCAGTTCACCGGATCGTTACTCCTCTCTGCCATGTAATAATATGTCTGACAGTTTTATTACATTCGTTTTCGGCTCTGCTCTGGTGGCGTGATTGACGATACAACTGTTGGCTCGAGGTTATTTAATACCACCACTCAGCCCCTTAACTGTGTAATACCACTCGACCCCTTGACTATCATGCTCTACGGGTCCGGCCCAGTGTAATACCCGATACCACTCACACTGCGCTGTCATTACCTCCTCCGGTGATCATACGTAATTGTAGTTATACGTTGCGGTGTCATACGTTAGGTTTACATTGCCACCCCCACTCGTTGAGGTTTGCACTGCAAGGCTCCCATATACCACTGTTGTATATACACTGCATCCCAGCCAATGTTGCATTAATCGTTATCGGGATAATATCGACGCGAGGAAAAAATCGGAAAAAAATCGAAATTATCGGGAAATAATCTTTTGGTAAAAAAATATTCATTTTTTTCATTTTTTTTTTCAATTTTTTAATATCTAAACCATCTACAACATAAAATAAATACATTGACACATAAATATGATAAAAGAACTAATATATAAGATGTTTAATATCATTTCTAGTGCTAAAATCACACATAACAGTGAATCATGTCCTGAATAGTAAGTCCTGACTCCTGAGTCCCAACTCAACCTCAAAATATCAACGAAAAATATAATAATGTATCTCATCATGTCATAATGTCATATACAATAAAATGAAGAAAATAACTAAAGTCTAATCCTATTGATTTCCTCTGTCCCTCTTGCGAGAAAATGCCACAGCTTTCCCTTTCCCTCTAGATGTAGATGATGGTGCTGATGGAGTTGGCAGTGGAGTCTGTTATGCTCTAGAAGCTGAAGAACTAGAAGTAGGAGCTATAGGAGGTAGATCATGTCCTCCACTGATGGCAAGGGTAGCCTGGGCAGGTGGTGTCACCTGGAAACATTACAATCTCCCAATCCTGAAATCCTGAAAAACTGATAAGTCTGCTGGATTTTGAATGAAATCTAAAATTCTACTTTCTCCGTATGAAATCCAATGAGGTCGGAACCACTCTCAAACATCCAGAGTCATTTCATGGTAATGTTAAAAATTGAAGTAAAAGGATGAAAATGAAGATTAAGGAGAATGTCACTTTTACTTTAAGAATTTAACATTACCATGAATAGCATATCAATACTAGGGCCTAAATTTGATCATTAAGTTGCCCCACTCAAAAATTATTAGTTTCTTTTAAAAAAAATTGCATTTCAAACATTTAGCATCCCTTAAAAAACCAAAAAAAAACATTATAAAACTTCGCTGCCGGAGACCCCCACGATAATTTCGATTGTTATCGCAATTATTTCAATTTATCGCGATAAATTCAATAAAAATCGGCAAAAAAAAAATTCCAACGATTATTTCATATGGTTATCGCGATTTTATCAGGACAGTGAAAAAATCGCGATAATTTCAATTTATTGCGATATTATCGCGATTTTCACAACACTGATCCCAGCCATTGTAGATTTCTGCAATAAAGTTTTGGATTTGCTTAGATGAACCTCAAGGTGGAAAAGTTTGTTGTCTAGCGTTGTTAGAACAGTCGAACAGAGGTGCATGCGATGGTGGCCTATGCGAATGTTGGTTGTGGTGCGACCAGCGTGGAGATGCTGCCTAGAGGTGCTGCGTGAATGGTAATAGTGCTCTGCGTTAACACCATACCATTGACGCTCTTAAAGGCCAACCACCATACATTAAATGTTGTCCATATAAACTTATGTCAGTTACTTTGACATCACCAAAGCTCTTCTTCTTATCGCCATCGTATCTATTGCTCGCCCTTTTGTTCTTCTTTCCAGATCCCCAGCAGCATCTCAGAAAACACGCTGGTTCAAGATCCTTCTCATTGAGAACAGGGTCATAACCATAGAGTGTATGTTTACCCTGTACCCACATAGACAGGCCCTGGGATACCATCAAAACCTCTCAAGGTGATATCAAAGAACACAATGTTGCGATTTGCATATCGATCATGTCAATCAATACCATCAAATATCTAAGGGCACTGTACATAGCAAGTTTTCTTCCTGAGAGAAGGATCCATTAGAAAACACATCGCCTCACAAAGAGCTTTGTTGTTGTTTATATAATGATCACAGTCAAGGTTCAATAGAAAGGGGCCATTTGTGAGGACAGCAAAAACTCAGACCAACGCATTCATTGCACCCACTTTCTTGTGATGTTGAAAACCAGGCTTCTTTTCACGGGATACATAAACTAACCAGGGTAATTCATTGCCATCATTGACAAATCCCCCACTGTGACCTAAGAATACCTGGATCATCTGAGGATGGTCTCTAGTGTTGTCGCACCATGAACTGATGCACATGATGCCTCTCCAACAGCAAATAATCCCAGGTATAACAGCATCAGGGTTATTGCCTATGATATTTACAAACCATCAAGAAAGGGAATCGAACAGTTGAGTTGCAGGGAGCCCACTTGTCAGTTGAGTTTGGAAGCTTGGCATTATTGTGAGTCGGTTAGGATTCCTATGGCTTTCTCAGATTCTTGTTCCTTGCTCTATTTATGTTGTGGGTTGATTGAGATATGAATTGAAGATGGCTTAAATCCAACAGTAGTTTGTATCATTGGAGAATGTCATACAGAAGAATTGTTAATTGGTATTAGTACTGAAGACATGTCTGGATGGAAGTTGAAATTCAAAATAGGTAAAGCTGAAATGGTTTATGTTGTATTATAGAAATATCCATCAACATAGCATGCAAATTTTTGTGGTCATTTATATACCTTGAGTTGAGTATGATTATTGGTGTATATACAGTCATTGAACTCGAAAACTTTGAATTCTAGCTTTTGGTTGAAACTTATATATATGCAGCATTGAAAACTCCTATAATGTGCAGTGTTTAAGTCTGGTTGCTTGCTCCATTTCAAGGGATTTTTGTGGCAGTAACTGCTCCATTTTATTTAGTGTGTGAAGTCTATTAGTGTTGTTAAAGATAGGTGAATGCAACAAATTTTGGACACCAGTGGTCCATGTTTCTAATTCTTCTAGTTAATTGAAAAAGGGAATAAACTTCAACAACACAATTCAACACACTTCACTAGTTTGGAAAATGGATAAAATTGGTGAAGTATTAGAGTTGCTAAACACTTTAATACACTCCAAAGTTTATAATAGAGTTAAAATCAGCAAAGATATTATATTTGATTTTAGAACTTGTCTGCAAAAAGCACAAGAGAATATTGAGTTTTTGCAGCTTGAGACAAACCTACAACAACGTAAGCATCATTATGTTCAAAAAAATCTATTGTTTCAATTTGAGATAGACTCCCATCAGCAACAAGAATATAAATTTGAGATTGATTCAGATTCAATCCCTAGTTTAAGAGTAGAGTTACATGCAGATGCAGAAATTCCATCTGCACTTCCCAAGTCAGTCATCAAACCTTGGGAAAAGCTTATCCATAACAAACACAAAACAGGTCTTGGATATGATAAGGAGGTTTCCCTTCATATTCCAGATTACTCAAAACCCATCAATATTTAGAGTGTTGGGTTTCTTCACGATAGTTCACCTTCAGTTGTTTTAGATTTTGTTCCTTTTCCACAGCAGCAACAACAGAATGTTAAATGTCAACATTGTGACCGAGTTGGCCATGTGAAAGATCATTGTTTTGATCTTCATCGATGTAAGCATTGTCATAAAACCAGCCATTCTTCAAACAGATGCTTCAAAAACAAACCTCCTGCAAGAACAAAGATTCATCTTGGATGGATCGCTTCTTGGCAATGGGCATCAACAGCCAAGAAGATATTTCAATCATATGTCCAAACTTGTTCTAGAGTATTGAACAGTCCTGCAATTGAGTTTTCTCCATCATCTCACCTTGTATCTGACAGGGAAGGAATGATGGTCATCTACAAGCTTCAAAGCCACATCAAGAGAGCCTGAGCCACAACCTGCCATACTAGATTCAGAGTTGTAGCCAGAGACAAAGATGCCCATGAGCATGCCATCAGTTGGTGATGCCTCTCCAAAGAATTGGGGACACTTCCTCTAGCAGAAGACTCCAGCTTCTTGCCAGTTTTAGAAGTGTTCCAAGAATTGCATTAAGCATTCCAAAGTTGTTGGTAATCCTTAAACCATCACAGGTTGAGACCTCCCTTTTCAGGTTGAGGTTCTCCCTTTTATGCGGGGTGAGACCTCCCCTTCATGGTTGAAGGTTTCCCTCTTCAAAACATTAGGAGCACTTCCTCTAGCAGAAGATCCCAACTTCTTGCCAAACCTAGAAGAGTTCCAAGAACTGCACTAAGCATTCCAGTGTTGGTGGTTATCCTTAAACCACATCCCTTTACACCAACATTTCAGAGAGCACATTCAACCTAGCGCTACCATGCATTTTTCCATGTTTTGTATTACAGCTCTCTTCTTGGACTCATACATAACCCTTCGGATTAGGGGGGGAATGTTGGACACCTAATCATCCTCTAAGGATTATGGTGTGGAATATAAACCGTCAAAGGGAGTCTCTTCTTGGACTCATACATAACCCTTCGAATTAGGGGGGGAATGTTGGACACCTAATCATCCTCTAAGGGTTATGGTGTGGAATATAAACCGTCAAAGGGAGTCCAAGAGACCTTGGAATATGGAATCCAATGGTCACTCCCATGTATTATAAATGTATATCATTTGTTAATAATAGATGTACTCTCATGCTTATCATTCATGCTATGTTGTTGCCATGTATGTGTTTAGCAAAATCCTATAACTTAGCTCCTAAATAGCCAATTCATTATTTGTATTCTATGATGTTTCAATGAATGCAATTGTTTCTAATATTTATAATTCTTGAATGTCAACAAATTAGGTTCATCCAATAAAACAAATATCTAAGCTAACCTTTACCCAATCAATATATGCGCTATCACAATAATTTGAGGTACAAAACAAAAGATTGGATTGATAGCAGCTATTTCGAATCTCAAAAACACAAGTGTGACACAACAACGTCAATCTTGAACAAAGTTGAGAAATAGGGAAAGGGCCAAACACAAAAAAAAAATGTTTCAACTACAACATTCACACATAAAAATAAAGCATGGAAAACAACTTAATTGAAAATGAACAACACCAGCCTTGGCCCTTAACCTTACCTTATTTTAAATGTGGAGAATTTTTTTATAAGATCAGAGGAAAAGCTTCTCTATAAGATGATGCCAAATATTTGTGATGAGAAGGACAACTAACAATACTACCAAAATGAAAAATCAATAGAAACTCTAAACAAAAATATCTGGAACTCAAAAGTAACAAACTACAAAGAAGCACATGGGCATCCCTCCTGAAGCAGGTTGCTCACCAGGCAGCGATAAGGAGGCCATTCCCATTGAACCCACAGATTCAGATAACTCAATTACTAAGTCACAGGACACGTCCCCCAGGGTCCCGTGTCCCGTATTTTACGTATTGGACACGAAAACGGCCCTAATACATGTCGAATACGATTTTCAACGTGTCATGAAAACTTGAATATGTATTCTACGTTTTCCGTCGTGTCCTAAATTTCGAATACGCGTATTTGGTTTGTAGAATACGTTGCCCTAACGTATTTCGACATGTTGAATACGTATTGCGAAAAAAAACATAATTTAAAGCGCACGCGTTGGTCTAATCTTATTTAATTTTGACCTTATCTAATGTAATCCTAACTAATCTTGATTAACTATTGACAGTTGTGCAGTGTGCTTGTGCTTCTACCTAGTTTCACATATAGAATTGAATGTTAATTAATTGCAATTCAAGCAAGCTGTATGCACGTCTGATTTCATCAAGATTACAGTCACTAGATTTGCCTGACTAAATCTCTAAATTTGAAACTCCAGCAGATTAGCCTCTCTTCTAAAATGGAAATCCGAAAGTGATATGTTACATCAGTTGAAAACTCACAAGTTAATACTAAAAAGATGAAAATAAAAAAGAATGATCTTGAGACTCTAGTAATCCTTGCATGAACCTAAATTGTAATTGGGCCTTCAAATTGTCTCAACAAACAGTGATGAAATCCATTGAAAAAAATCAAGTGAAGGTGTGATAGAAATAGTTATACTGAAGTGCCCTTTGGGGTAAAGGTCCTGACTCCTAAGGGGGCAACAACTATTCATATTGGGTGTGTTTGCAATCCATGAAAGCCACTTACTGATAAACCTAAAATTTCGTAACTGGAATACCCTTTGCAAATTGTGCATTGAATAGCCAAGCGTTGACACGTAACTTAAAAGAGGGAGGGGGCTCCATCAAATTTCCAGTGCTAACCAAAGAATTGACACTCAAAGGAGAGTATTAGGAAGGATTTCAAAAAATTTAGACAAACAAATATGTTTTAAATGAAATACTGCCTAGACTAGACTGTTTATCTATTTTTCATGCTTTATTTGGAACTTGAATCTTAATAATTTCGAATTGGAAATCTTAATATTTCGAATTGGTAACTTCAGTTGGTATTTAAATATCAGGTAAAAAATTGAAGTTTGAAACTTTTCTGTATACTGAGTTATACATTCTTGTAGCTTATCCAAACCTCTTATGCACATTGTAAATATCTAAATTGACAAGCCTAATCTGTGGAATCAATAGCTTCAGTTGGTATTCAAATATCATGTAAAAGTCTTAATAGGCACTCCCTAAACAGTGAAATCTCTATGCAGCACACTTTTCTGCCAATCATTGGAGATTCAAAATTTGTATCACGTCAGTTTTTTTATTAACTGGCTAAATATGTAAATTTGAAATTCATTGTGCCCATACTTCAAAACTCACATTTCGTTGTGGCTGCTTTATATCTGATAGGGTATTATATTCCTTAAAGGCTATAACATATCATTGTATCAGCTGTTGAACCTTGATCCCATTAAGTCAGTGAGAATTGAGAATTTATGCATTGCTAACCATTAGAATTAATTAGTAGTAAGTACTTACTACTTAGTTTCTTATGTGCTTGTAAGTTGTAAATTTTGATTCTATTTATTTTTTTAAAGTGAACTATGAACTTTGAGAAGTAATTGTATTTTAATTTGACTAGATAACCTGCAACCTGCAATTTAATATGGATAAAAAACTATATTTCGGTATATATATATATATATATATAAATATATATAAAACGTGTCCCCCGTGTCTTGTTTCCAGGTCGCTGCGTTTCGTATTGAATACTCGTATTTACGTGTCCTCCGTGTCTCGTGTCCTCGTGTCATGTGACTTAGCTCAATTATCTTTTAGTTTCTTTGTCTTGCACCTTTTCATGTTTCAGTTCTGTAATCTTCGATTTAAAAATGGCCCAGGAGACCCAGAAACTAGTATAGGTATTTTGGTTTCAGGAACTGTGGGCAGTTTCTTATCTTCTGCATTTTTTAAGAGACTGAAGCTCTGCATCTGTTCAGGCCTTCCCAGTGGCCAACCAGATCAGACTTCAGAGAATTAGTATGTAACCCTCTATTTTCAGGAAATACAAATCATTTACTTCAAAAAAAAAAAAAAAATCAACTACAAATCACACATTAACACAACATGAAAATATTGGAATAATTAAAATTACAAACTAATATGCAGTAGGTTAATCCTGCTGAGTTTAAAACTACCAAAAAACATAAAATGATGTTATCAACATATTTCAGTCAAATGACATTACACAGTTTCCTGAGCTTAATAAACTTGGTATTCAGTGGCAACACATCTTAAAGAGAAGCTCCATTCATAAAGAGACACAACAAAATCTATCAATTGAAAGAAAAAATTACCATTTGGAGTGATCCTACCCAATTGTCTGATGTTAAACACGCACTAACAATGAAACTTTACTAAAAGTGCAGTAACCTTATAAAGTTGAACTCTTAGGGACAGAAGACAATTCAACAAATTACATAAATTTTAAATCCGATAAATCACAATTGTTACCAATGAAAGCGAGTGATTTTGGAGAATGATCCTATAAACTATAACGAAAAAATGATGACAATTTAGTCCGACCAGCTAATTTATGCTTCCAGCAATCACTGCAAGACCTTGCAAAGCTTAAACAAGAGATCCAAAAGGTAAATATGGAAAAATACCAAAAAAGTTAAGGCAATAGAATTGATTAAAGAGGATAACACCTTCCACTTAAATTATCGAGGGTTATACATATGGGGAGACTTTGGGATTAAGATCACAACAACAAGGGAAATTCCTTGAACATCGCAGCTTTTACAGCTGAATTAATCTATAGCTCACATAGAACTAAAATGGCATTCCCAGTAAACGGCATAAAAGTTACTTATAAATTACAACGGTAAAGAAAACTTACAATGTTTTGAGCATACATATCTCCGAAAATATCAGCTTCTCTTCTGCACTGTATTCATTTTTTCCCGTGATCCCTGGAATCCCATTAACGTAATTAACAAACTTATGAGACTGATATGGCATCATTATAACCATGGCTACAGTACTCAACAACCTAAATTCAGACAAGCCCGCTTACCTGGCTTTCATCCTACCATGATGCTTCTTGTTTGTGTGCTTTTTGCTCACTTGATCAGTGTCTTTTGTTTCAGTTTTCTTTTCTGTTAATTTCCCATCACCTCCCCTTGCATCTATCCGTTTCTCTTCCATTTGGTTCGTTATCTTTGGCCTATCCCCTGAATCTATGGTCAGCTCCTCCTCATCAACCTGCTCCAAATTTTGCCTTTCAACTGGTTTCTGCTCATCTATATGCTGCTCTGTCGCAACTGTATTCGCATTCTTTTCATCAAATTTCTCAATCTGCTTTGGCTGCTTCCCAGCTTCTTTGCTCAAACGCTTTGCATCCACCTCATCGTCTGAATCTGCCAACTTATCTGGAGAACCAGGAACACTGCCATCAGCTTTCTTTTTAGGAAACTTCCCACTTTCCTTTTCTTTCTGTTGCATTTCACCTTCATTGTTAGCTGCTGAATCCACCTCCGCTGCACTGACATCTTCCAGAGTTTTGTGATCTGTAGCCTTAACATCATCTGGCTTTATATCCTGCATAGTATGATGGCTTTGCTCCTTGCTCTCGTGCTTCCCGTCTGCACCTTCGGTTCGATCTTCCACAACATGTTCCTGGGCAATTTGTTTTCCACTGCCTCCTCTTTTTGATCGTGGTGCTGTCTGCTTTGACTTCTTTGGCCTTTTGTGATTGTGAACTTCCTCTGCCACCTGCTCCTGAACCTTATCCTCCTTTTCTAGATTGATTTTATTCACATTTTCTTCATCCTCCTCTTCATTTTTCTTTTTGCTGTCTTCAACATCAGTGCTCATAATTTCGACCTTCATTTCAACTTTCTCCTTCCCGGCAGTTTCTTCCTCTTCCTCCTTTCTTTTCCTGTCATTCTTTTTCCCCTGCTTTCTCTTCACACCACTCTTCTTGCCACCATCAACGACACCCTCCTCCTTACTTTTCACAGAATTCTTGTTGTTAGCCTCCTTGCTTTCCTTCGTGTCGATATCTTTATCACTTTCAGGCAGGGCAGCTCTAACCTCTGAAGTTTCCCCAGACACGTTGCCGGCTTCATCCGGAATCTTAATCCTCTCCTTCTTAAGATCAAGCCGCTCCTGCTGGCAATCATCATAGACAACGAGGTGCCGATTTGTTCGCGCATCAAACGACCTTACCTTCCCAGAGTACCATTCTTTATCCAGGGGCCAGTACACCTGAATTTTTTTTCCAATTATAGACGCCAGGAAATCATCATTGACTTCTCCTTTAACAACTTCCCGGAAAACCGCCGGCTGCTTTCTTGGCCGCAATTGCCGTGCTCCTGCAGACCCAGAAGAGATCAGGGATGGGGATTCGACTCTTAGCACATCAATTTCACTCTGCAATCTCTTTCCTTTCCCGGACTTAGCAACCGGAACTTTCCCTGAAGGAGGTTTACCAGAAACAGAGGAATCTTCAACAACATTAGGCCCTGACTTTTTGTTTTCCACTAGAACCTCTTTCACTTCTTCCTCCTCATCTTCTTCTTCTACCTTATCCGAACCGGATTTCATTATTTTCAAAGACGGTGAAGTGTCATCAACAAGGCCGTGTTCCTCCTCTGGTTGCGCCCCATGTTCACCCCCGGATTCCGGCTCCTTGGCGGGGGGCCGTTTGGAGCTTTCTCGGTTAGATTTTTTCTGCTTTGAGCTGGGTTTCTTCTTGGAAACCATTCCCGTTCCAGCAGAAAATCCCACCTTCAACTGCCCTTCCACTACACGTCAAGAACCCTGATAATCCTTTTACTCTGCGGGATAGAGCCTTGAAATAGCCATTTTGTTTACAGATATGTTCGGTGACAGGCTAATTTTCTCAGTTTTTCAATTTTTCCGGCCTGCATGTGAAAATGTACCAAGCCCTTTGGTACAAAACCCTAAGCTAAAAAAAAGCTAATGTACCGCCATAACTTCAAAAAAAATCTTCAAATCTTAGAAAGGCAAAATGGAAACTCAAAGAGTACCTGGTATTTTAGCGGTGATGGAGAAATGTGGCTGTGGCTAGTAGTAGCGGGCGGCGATATTTATTTGCAGGTGAGACTCGACCTTGAATCCCACTGAAAAGCAGCAGAGTCTCGTGTTCAGTGCTGAAACCAATCTCCACACAACACAAAACAATAACAAAAAGAAATAGTGGCAAGTGCAACTTTAACGGACTTCGATGGATTCGTCTTCCCTGTTATTATTGCAGCAAGGCTCGTGGAAACTCCTGCTTACGATGCGTTATACCAACGGCTGCGATTTCGCGAATTGTCAACAGTACTACATTCCATTTATCCAAATCGATAACAGGATAAATTGGTGTGTTCATCTGATGAAAACCTCAAATGACCTAATTCCTCTTAAGGGTATTTCACAAGCTTCTCCTTCAAATAAAACTCCAATTACGTCACTAGCTTCTCCTTTAAAAAAAAAACTTAAAATTGACATAATATTTTGAACTTTAATTTCTACCGAAGTATAACTCTGATAGGTTTATGATTTTTCCATGGAATTTGTCTTAAATTTGATGGCGTTTCTTATCTTTGCGATTTTATCTTTGATGCACTTTGAGTTTTGTAATCTACATATGTATAAGTATTTTAAAGGTTTTTGAGAATAACGAATCAATATGGTTTAAAAACACAATTTATAGAGCGAAATTTGTTATTTTGCGAAAAAAATTATAATTGTATTGCAGTTAAAAAGATAAAATTGTGTAACAAGAATCGAGATCTTTACAATTTAGTACTTGAATGGTTTTTAAAATCAATGAATTTATTTATACATTTAAAAATACAGTGAAATAGTGAAAATCTACAATTTCGTGAAAAACTTGGCATTGTATTTGGGCCAAAAAGATAAAAACATGTAATGATCAGCGTAAATCCATTTTAATTCCAAATTTACTAATGGTTGAGAGAGATCAAATCTTTTTTCAATCTAAAAGAAATTTGCAACTCAAGAAATTTGATCCCTCTCTAGATCTAGAATGATTTAAATAAACAAGTAAAATGTGTAACAGAAACTGAGATCTGCATAATCTAGTACAAGAATGGTTTTTGAGAGCAATGAATTTATTTATGCATTCAAAAACACAAGCAAATAGTGAAAATCCACAATTTCTTGAAAATTTTCATTATATTTGGGTCAAAATGATAAAAATCCATTTTAACTCCAAATCTACCAAGGGTCTAGAAGGATCAATTTTTTTTTCACTCTAAGAGGTTTGTGCCTCAAGAAAAATTATTCCTCTGTAAATCTAGATTGGTTTATATAAACAAGTAAAATGTGTAACAAGAACTGAGATCTGCGTAATCTAATACTTCATGGTTTTTGAGAGCAATTAATTTATTTATGCTTTCAAAAACACAGTTAAATAGTGAAAATCCACAATTTCGTGAAAATTTTCATCATTATATTTGGGCCAAAAAGATAAAAATGTTTCATGAAAATTTTCATCATTATATTTGGGCCAAAAAGATAAAAACATGTAACGATCCAGTATAAATCTATTATAACTTCAAATCTACCAAGGATTGAGAGTGATCAAATATTTTTTCATTCTAAAGAGGTTTGCACCTCAAGAAATTTGATCCCTCTATAAATCTAGATTAGTTTATATAAACAAATAAGATTTCAAAATTTAGACTTCTGTGATCCATAATAATTTTAATCTAGATTAGTTTATATAAACAAATAAGATTTCAGAATTTAGACTTCTGTGATCCATAATAATTTTAACAACATCTTTCGGTAAAAATCACATAAGAGATATTCTCAACGTGTTTAGAACGAACCAGTGTGGTTCATCTTCAGGACAAGATAGGAACCAGATCCAGGCATTGTAATAAATAGATGTAGAGAACGAACCAGTGTGGTTCATCTTCAGGACAAGATAGGAACCAGATCTAGGCATATTGTAATAAATAGATGTAGAGAACGAACCAGTGTGGTTCATCTTCAGGACAAGATAGGAACCAGATCCAGGCATTGTAATAAATAGATGTAGAGAACGAACCAGTGTGGTTCATCTTCAGGACAAGATAGGAACCAGATCTAGGCATATTGTAATAAATAGATGTAGAGAACGAACCAGTGTGGTTCATCTTCAGGACAAGATGAGGAACCAGATCCAGGCATTGTAATAAATAGATGTAGAGAACTGCTAAGGTTAGGGAGTAACAACTAGTTTGACTAAAGTTAGAAATTAGAAATTAGGTTTTGAAAAAAAAAGTTTAATTCAATAAATTCCCTTACCCTTTTTTTTCAAAACCTAATTTCTAATTTCTAACTTCAGTCAAACTAGTTGTTACTCCCTGACGCCTAGTTAGCAACTCTCTACATCAATTTGGTTCTTCATCTTGTCCTGAAAATGAACCACACTAGCTAGTTTGAAACTCGTAGACAAGAATATCTCTTATGTGATTTTTACTGAAAGATGTTGGTGACGAGCATATCTCTTATGTGACTTTTACGGAAAGATGTTGTTAAAACAACTAAGATTGTTAGTTTTTTGTTTTACAAGTAAGATTTGGTGTTTGGCTTGGCCGTGACCTTAAAATTGGATAATAATAATGATAATATAAACAAATATTAATGTTAGTTTTTAGTTTTGTTGTAAATAAATAAACCTAAAAATAATTGTTATTTATTCCAACTTTGAAGTCGTTTATAATTTAACACTAAATCATTCACCATATACATGATTACCTAGTATATAACCTAATTTTCCACATGTATATCTTTTATGCATGTCTCCATGTATTCTTTGTACAACTCTTGCTAGTGGTAATCATGTCACTTCACTTGAGGCTTGGATTGCTTAAGGCTCAAAATAAATATATACTTTACATCTAAAATGACCTCTCTCTTCCCTAAAGATCTCCTCTCTTCCTCACTCTCTTTTCTTCCTTCCTTGTCTCCCTTTTTCTCCCACCTCCCTTTGTCTCTTCCTGCCCCCATCTCTCTCTCCTCTCTCTTCCCTCCTCCCCTCCTCTCTTAGTCACTCTCTCCTCATTTCTCCCTTGTCACTCTCTCTCTCCACATCTATCTCTTTATGTCTTTGTTCTTCCCTTCTCTCTCCCCCTTCAACTCCATCTCTGTCTCTCTCCCTCCCTTTTTCTATGGAATATCTAGGAAATATTTTTAGTAGTGGTGAGGATAGAGGGTTTAAATATTAATTATAACATCTTTTCTTTTAGATCTAATTTTGGAAATGTTATAAAATTAAAATTATTTTGATTTTGAAATGAATAATGGTTTTTGAGCATCATATAATAATAATAATAAATGAATAGAAGTAAAATATGTATAGTAAGATGTTAAATCCTATTGCTTTTCAAAAAAAATCAACAAGGGATTTAAATAAACTATTTGAAGATCTTGTTAACAATTTATGTATGATGTCACTTCATTTATCTAAAAAAACTATATATTATATATATATATATATATATTTTATATAATGTTAAAATAAAACATTTTAATGTTTTGTATATAAAAATATCAATTGGGTTATTTATTTAAATATTTAATAATTGATTAATATTGACACATACTTAAAATATATTAATTATAAAAAACCATTTTAATTTGTGTGATAAATTGTGTTGTACATGTGATATAGTATTTTTATGTAAATTAAGTATATAATATAATTATTTTAAAAATATATATGTATACATCATGAAAAAATTAAGTGTGTATGGTTAAAATGTTTATTTTGCCGTATATATATTCTCTTTAGCATTAAAAATACAATGAAAAATAACACATTGTATTTTGCACTCTAAAAAGGTTTGCACGTGAAGAAATTTGATCCCTCTCCATACTTAAGATGGATCTATGATGGTTATGTTTTAAGTTTATTGTAAGTATTAAGTTTTTTATGTGCTTATTAATTAAATTTAAACATTGTTTTTTTACATCGATACTAATAAGTTATGGTATTAACAAAGCCTATTTACAAGCTATTAATATCCATGGTAAAGTGGGGGTGAATATGCATGGTGGAAAAACTTACTATATTGTAACTTTATTGTAAAATTAAGTTTTTATGTGCTTATCAATAAAAATTTAAATATGGTTATGAAATTATTATTTTAGTTTATATGGATTTTACATTATACATTTTGGATTACATTTATATGTGTTTTAATTTGAATATGAAGGCCACACTTAATTTGTTTCCTTTTCTTTATTATATTATATATATATAGAGAGAGAGAGAGAGAGAGAGAGATTTCCCAACATTTGGTAAATGTTGACAAACTTATTTACATTATACACATCTCCCTATACTAGAGCGCATCTGGGAAAATTAGATTGCTCCTTATTTTTACTTATTACTTTATAAAGTTGCATTGGGAGACCCTCTACAACCCAGTATATGATGGAGATGTTGTCACCTTATGTTATAAAAGTTAAAAAAAATTATATATGCTCTAATTAATTAAAAATAAAGAATAATATTGAATATGTTAGCTCAATTTCTCCCCTTTGGAGGCTCAAATCACTGGCCGGTTCAACTGGAGGTTCAAGGCATTGTTACACCCAGGAATTGGCATTTCCGATTTGAGAATATCTAGCTTTCCCACCCAGATTTTATCAGCAATATTGAAAAATGGTGGTCAGAAGATTTGCAGATTCAGGGCACAAGAATGTTCCTTCTACACAAAAGACTAAAGCACATCAAGCTCAAGCTCAAAGAATGGAACATTTCTCCCTTTCTCTTCATCCTCATGATGGAAGGACTTGGTCAGTCTATCAAGCATGCTGAAGAAGTCGGTAAGATTAAGGGCCTAAAACTATCTGAGAATGGACAGGCATTGACTCATCAACAATTTGTTGATGATACCATGTTGCAGGGAATCCCCACGGTCAAAGGAGCTCTAGCGTATAAACAAATCCTGAATTACTTCGCCCTAGCTATAGGTATGGAAGTTAATCTCTCCAAATCTAATTTTTTTTCTTTAATACCAATATTTCTATTCAGGGGAATATCTCCAGAATTCTGGGCTTTCAAAGGGAAGTCCTCCCTTCAAAATATTTGGGAGTTCCTCTAACTGCTAAACCTTTGCACAAGAGAATTTGGGAGTCGGTGATTAATAAGATGCAGGATAAAATTAGGAAATGGACTATTAGATCTTTAAACTTGGCTAGTAGGTTGGTGCTTACAAAGGTTGTTCTTCAATCAATCCCAGTTTTCATGCTATCAGCACTCCTAACACCAAAAGGAGTCGTGCATCAATTCAGAACCATCCAAAGAAACTTTATTTGGGGTAAGGGGGGGGAAAGGAAGAAATGGGCCTTAGTATCATGGGAAATAATCTGTAAACCCAAAAACCATGGGGGTCTTGGATTGGATGATCCAGAGATTCTTAGCAATGTTTTAGGGGCTAAACTATGGTGGCGTTGGGTAAAAGATCTAAGTGCTCAGTGGGCTAGCATCTGGAAAGAAAAATAGGCCAGCTCTTGGCAAAATAATGATCACATAAGGATGTCTGGAAGTATAAAGGGCTCATACATCTGGAATAAGGTCTGGGAGAATAGAGGCTTAGTACAAAAAAACAGCTTCTGGGAAATCAGAGGGAGATCTAGCTTTATTTTGGGAGGACAAATGGCAACAAGAACCTGTACTGTTAAAGAGGACTTTTTGGACCTCAAGAATGAGACAGACACCCAAGGGTTATCTAAGGTAAAAGATTTTTGGGATCATACTAACAATGCAGGAAAATGGAGAACCTGGAGGAACATTAATTACAGGAATGTCAACCCCTTCAAGGCAAAAGCAGAGGCACTTATGAAAGTGTTGGAACAAAGGAAGATTTTAGTGAAAGGGGGCAGGACCAACTTAGATGGGGCAACAATAATGAGGGCACCTTTAATCTTAAGGAGGCAAACGCATTCTCCTTGAGCTGGATTCCCCATGTTCCGGATAAGATTTGGCTGAACCTATGGAGGTATCAAGGTTGGATGAAGATTAAATTCTTCATGTAGTTGGTTCATCATAAGAAAATTTTGACTTGGGATAACATTCGGAAGAGGTGTGTTCTGGGGCCTTCTAGATGCCAGCTCTGTGAAGCCCAAGAGGAGACAATGAAACATCTTCTTAATAGTTGCATTTTCACCTCCAGGTTGTGGGATACAATTGCCACCATTTTCCAACAGACCGACAGGGACAAAGGGAGTATTATCAATACCCTAAACAATTGGAGACGAAACTTTTCTGATTATGAATTTCTTGGCTCAGCTTGGGCTCTTATGCCAAGCTTCATTATATGAAATGTCTGGAAATAAAGGAACAAGAGAATCTTCAAAAATGAAAAGAGTCTCTCCCAATGCCTGTTTGAGTAGATCTTAAAATAGCTTAAGGAGACGATTGGCACTACAATGTGAAATCCCCCTAAGAATCCACCCTCAGAAACTGAAAGGCGGATTCTCAGTCAGCTGGGTATGCAGGGGTTTATTCCTCAAAACCTGGATAGTAAGGTAATTAAAATGGATACTGAGAAGGATTTCTGGGATCCTCCCCCTCAAGGTTTTCTGAAATACAACATTGACGGGGCTTCAAAAGGAAACCCGGGAGCTGCTGGCTTTGGAGGGGCATTAAGGGATGAAGACGGAAGTATTCTTTTCATCTTCCATTGCCATTTAGGAAGAGCCACTAACAAAACGACAGAATTAATGGCTCTGGAGCAATGTTTAGATTTTATGAAGCAGGATAACTACCAAAATGTGATTGTCAAAGTTGATTCTGAGTTAATCATTAACTCGATCAAGAGAATTAGCTGTGGCACTGCGCTAGAAAAAGTCTCAAAATTTGGAGGTTGATCCAAGTATTCTAAAGAATTCAACGTCACCTCCAATGCCTTCGTACAATAAGTTTTAACCGTGTGCGAAGAACAACCAATAAACTGGCAGATATTCTGGCCAATCAAGGAGTGATTTGTATCAAAAGCAGGGTTTCGATGGGTTGGCAAGAGATGCTTCAGAATAGATTAAAGGCACATTGTCACAACTAGGCGAATGAAGACAAGGAGGTGTTTCGAAACAAAGCCATGGAGGCGAGTTCTTGAGAACTTGGTTTCATTATGATTTGCTATTTTTTTCACAGTTTAGTCTTTGGTGGGAGGTAGGTGACTGTAGACCTCAACAACCCTAGTAAATACAAACTCAGAGACTCCCTGGGGATGTTGCTCGGCTATCTCAATTTATTGGATGGTCAACCAGAGGGAAGGAACAACATCTTTCATGGGTTCATGTACAGGCGCAGAGGAGATGGTATGAGGGGTCGGAATCCTGGCTTTCTCGGCGGTCGTAATACCCCAGATTTTCTTTCTCTGGAAGCAAAACCATCCCCATGGTGGTATATGGTTTATCGTAGGCCTCTCAAGTGGGAAGTGATTTTTCTGAAATAGATTGATTCCACTCATCAACCTACACGTGGCATGGGGGAGGGACTGTTTACCGCCCTCATCACACGCTATTGTTCGGGGCTTTAGACCCGTGCGATATGATCCTAAGCTGTCAGATTTTGCAAGGTGAATCTACGGTTAGGAACAGTCGTGCATGTTGCTGGGTTCTGGTCGTTAAGCGTCGGCCGTCTGTGTACTACGATATCTCCCTTGGCCATCCGATCAGACAGGGAGAATGGACGGTAGTGATTAAAGATGCAAGTCCGGTTGTTTAGTTTAGTGGGGGGAATTGAGGATGTTCACACGCTATTCTGATCTTATGCCCCAAGCATTGTTTGTCTTTTGAGGGTTTGGAGGTTTTGGTTTGTAGGGTTGGGGGTTCTTGCCTATGCCTCGATGACCTTGGTAGTTAGAGATTAAATTTTCCTTGGTCCACAGTTCCTTGCAGACTGTTGTATTCTATGTAAAATATTTCCTGTTTGAATGAAATAGAAGGTACGACTCTTGCTTCAGCAAAAAAAAAAAAAAGAATATGTTAGCTCCATTAAACTTTTTAACAAAAAACACGCATATACAATGATATTATTAATCACAAAGGAAATTAAACGAGGACAAAATTCAAGAAAACGAAAAGAATATAAAGTTTGACGTGGGAGTATGGTGCCCAAAACTTCAAATTTCTTAAACTATATAATGTGTAACTTATAGTAATGAAATAAAGATAATTTGTGTAATGTCAAAAATTATATCATATAAAATTATTTGCAAAAAATGATACTCTTAATAAGAATACTTACAAAACTAAAATTCCAATTATTATTATGCATAAAATGTTGCATGAAAATTTTGAAAGTAAAAAATAAGTAGTATTTCAAATATATAAATTAAGTAAATTGATATCATAGTTAAAAACATGTTTGTGTGAGCTAAACTTTCTCATAGTAAAGGACAATAAGTATTTCTAATATATAAACTAACATAGATCCATCTTGATTTCGAATCTACCAAGGGGCAAGAGGGATCAAATCTCTTATGATGGAAACTTCTTTTTGAGTGCTTGAGAGGAAAGGTTTACACCTCAGGATATTTGATCACTCTCGGCACTTGATATATCCAGAGTTAAGATGGATCTATGCTAGATGAGAGGTGGCATGCCTTTACATTCATAGTGATTACTTCCACTTAGCTTCACCATTAGAGCCTCAAAGGATTCCTACATTTTGTAATAAGAATGGTCTTACACCATCTTACTAAAGATTTTATTTAGATTAAGCAAAATGCACAAAAGAGAATAAAAAGGAGGTGAAAATGGTCGAGATGAAAAAATTTTATGTCACTTTTTAATGACAAAAAAGAAGACCAACAACCCTGCATCAAAAAGGATATGTTTGATATTAGAACAAGGTGGATGAGAGGTGGCATGTCTTTACATTCATAGTGATTGCTTCCACTTAGCTTCACCATTAGAGCCTCAAATTATTCCTACATTTTGTATATAAGAATGGTCATGTCAAGCACCATCTCATTAAAGATTTTATTTATATTATGGAGACCTCGTGGTGGAGGAGAATCCTTAGAAATAAATAAGCAAATCATGTAATTTTAAGGTCGTGGTTATGAATGGAAAATTTGGAGTTTTGAAGGAAGGCCAACATAGATTAAATTTTAATTTTAAGACGTAAGTTGTTTATAACCATTACTCTATACATCTCATGTGAATAATTGAATGTATTTTATTTATTTTAAGAAAAAAGGATGGTGTTTCATAATCATTATTGTATCCATTTTATGTCAATAATAATCATTTATTTTGTTTTTTCTTTTATAGTCTCAATCTTTCCATTGGGAAACCAGATATTAATGAAGCAATGATTTCAATGAAGAGATAACATCACTTTATTGTCTTGGGAGATAATCTTTTAAAATCATTTCACATGATATAACCAACATAGATCCATCTTAACTATGGATCTACTATGCACTGAGAGGGATCAAAGATTGAGACCATTTGTCGTAAAGCGTGTTACAAGTGGTTGGATGACCGATGTACTAGAAAGCTTGATTTTGTGAGGTAATACAATCTTAGCTACAAAAAAAACTAAACTTTATTAATTTTATCCTTTTTTCCATGATTCTTTTTCATCTTCTATCTCGTCCCTCATCCATTTTTTTAAACTAAACAAAATATATGAATATTATTGACATAAAATGCATAGAGTAGTGATTATGAAACACTATCCATTTTTTAAAGTAAATAAAATACATTGTTAGCATTCACATGAGATGTATAGAGTAATGGTTATACAACAACTTACAACTTAAAATTAAGATTTAATATATGTTGGCCTTCCTTATCTCCAAATTTTTCATTCATAAACATGACCCTAAAATTACATGATTTGCATATTTATTTCCAGGAATTATCAATCCAATATTCTCCTCTACCACTAGGTCTCCATAATCTAAATAAAATATTTAGGGAGATGGTGTCTGACACGACCATTCTTTATATAGACAAAATGTAGGAATCTTTTTAAGGCTCTAATGATGAAGATACATGAAATTAATCACTATGATTGTAAAGGCATGCCACGTCTCATCCACCTTGTTCTTATCTCGAACATATCCTTTCTGATTTGGGGTTGTTGGTCCTTATTTTGGTCATTAAAAGGTCACATAAATTTTGTTTATTTCGGCTATTTTCACCTCCTTTTTCTTCTCCTTTGTGCATTTTGCTTAATTTTTGCCCAAATAAGATAAATAAATACACAAAAAGTATTTATACTATTTAGTTTTAATCCTAATTATATAGCAAATTTAAATGTTGAAATTCATTTTTTTTCCCATTTTTTACATGAAATAAATTAAACTTGTAAATCATCCTTCATTTAGATACTTGCAAACAATTTATGGCAAAACAAAGACGTGGGTTATGTTCCTAGGGTTCACAATATGGTTGGTTTCCTCTTGGATCAAATCTAACAAAAGTGACCGGTCAACATGGCAGTCAATGTTATGGTAATAGAGAAGATCACATGCTAACTAAGAGAAAATTTGCACCTCCTTCAAATCGTGTGATTGGGCGTGAATTCAATTGATCAAAGGGCCAAATTCGGTAAGTTTAAGAGGCCAAATCAAGGTTTAACTTGTTTCATAGAGGATCGATAGCTAAGTTTGGTTTATTTAGTTTGTACAAATGGTTATAAGAAGTAGAGACTAGGGGATTGAATTCCTTCATACAAATTAACTTTTAATTAATTGTTGTAAATGCTTCTACCATTAATATATGGTGGCTCTATATTTCTACAGTCAATAGATTTAGTTATATGTCCAATCCAAAGTCTAGAGGGCCCCCAAACTATGGCATGTGCGCTCATCTTTTATGTATACATATCACCTATTTTCCTATGCATTAATTTACAGGTAATATTTTTTCTTATCTTCTTTAAACCTCTATTGTATTTGTGTATATCAATCTCTATTTGTACATGACAACAATCATTTTATTTTATTGAGTCTAGACGTACCAAGCGTCGAGAGGGATCGAATCTCTTGAGGTGTAAACTTTTTGTCAAGTTTTGCACTCAAAAAGAGGTTTGTATCATAAGATATTTGATCCCTCTCGACCCTTTGTAGAACTGAAGTTAAGATGGACCTATTTTAGTTTACATATCATAAATACTTATTGTTTTTTACTATGAGAAAATTTAACTCACACAAAAATGTTTTTAACTATGATATCAATTTACTTAATTTATATACATGAAAAACTGATTATTTTTTATGTTCAATTTTTCATGCAACATTTTAGTTTTGTAACTATGATAATTTCATGCAATATTTTACATGTAACAAGAATTGGCATTTTAATTTTGTAAGTATTATAATTAAGAGTTGGCATGTGTTTAATCAGTTGAGGTGATTATAGGGTGGTCAATCCTTTAAAGGGAATGGAAAAAGGTATGGGTGAAACCTACCAAGAATTGAAGGAGGGAGGTTGTGGTAGTGCAAAGGATTTGGGTGATAGGAAGAGGTAAAATTCCATTAAACAAAAGTTTTCTCCAAACTATTTTGTTCTTGATGAGGATATCAAACTGCATGAGATGGTTGAAATTACCTTCCAAGATTGTAAGATATATATGTGTATATATATGACAAAAAGGTGCACATGACATCTTTCAATATGTGGATGCATGAATATGTGGCACCTTAAATAGGGTACATCTTAAATTTCTATACTTTATCTAGAGGGTGATATATTAAGATGATTTGAAGAATATATTGTCCCATTGTTGCAAATGGGACTCAATTCCTCTTTTGTTGAAGCAATGTGTTTATAAAGGATAGATGTTACTATAATTTGGGTGAAGTTCCCTAGCCTTCCATTAGACTTTTGGCCATTGGAGGTTCTTAAGGAAATAGGGCTTTGGAAACTTTCCTTGAAGTGGATTAAGCTAATTGGATTTCAATGTCATGTCTATGGCACACGTATTGGTTGGGATCGATTTAAGAGATAACCTTGTAGTTGGGTTTTCTTCACAAAAGATTTCTCATTCATTTATATAGCCTTTAAACTATTTTAGGATGTCTTTTAGGTGCATTAGATGTCATATACATGGTCATGTTATGATGGATTGTGTATTGTATTTGAAGAAGAAGGTCTATATTTGGAAAGGTCCTTTGGTTGGGGAGCGAGTAACCCAAATGGAGAAGTCCAAGGGGATCAAGAGGGATATTTTAGAGGAATTTTAAAGTAGTTTAAAAGGGGGAGAAGGAACTCCAAATGGATTTTTTTCATATCCTAAGAGATACATGTCAATATTGGAGGTTGAAGTTGACACATATCTACACTAAATTAAAATTGGTAGGTGCCTTGAAGATTCCCCCCCCCCCCCCCCCCCCCCCCCCCCCCCCCCCCTTAAAATTACAATATCATTCTATCATTTATGATAAAGTTTATATTATAGGGGTGGAAAGAATGGGAGGGGTTATTCTTCGCCTCGATGAAAAGATAGAATCAACCTTCTCTCAGGTGCTTGGGAAAAGATCAAACAATTAGGTAAAAGTTTGTGCTTTGTACCAGAGATTGATGTTAGAAATTAAGCAAGGATTCATCTTAAGTATCACAAGGGATTCCCAAATAGTCCTACAAATTTTAAGAAGACATTGCTCCTAAGTACATTCACCTGAAGGCCATAGTAAAAAAATTTAAGAGGCTTCTATTAAGGATTGAAAATTACAAAATCCACCACATTCTCAAGAAATACAATCAAGTAGTAGATTCACTGGCCAATGAAGGAGTTGGGTTGACTCTTGATGTCTTAAGGAGGAAACTCTCTTGCCAATTATGTGCAATTCCATAAAAAAAAAAAAAAAAATTATTTCAAAGGGGACTCATCCCTAAATAGGAGAGGGCCAAACGGAAACCTCTCTCCCACTACAACATGCATGTGAGCTGCCCTTAGAGAGATTTTGTCTAGGATTTAGTCCCCTTACACATTCACTCTTGTATGTAGAGGACATGCTTAATTAGTTGGCATAGTGAGAAGGTAGACTCCCATGTTGTTTCTCAAACATTCTGAAGTAGTTAAGGTGGAAAAAATGAGATATGGCATGGTGTTTCCTATGGGATGGAATGCTCAAGACTGATTCATAGTAGCATATCTCGTGTGGAGGATGATGACAGTTAGTCTGAGACATGCCAAGACAGAGGAAGATCCCCCCTAGACCCTTGAAGTGATGATACACCAAACTTTTCGACCGTGCTTTATTCAAACTGTACTCTCGTTACATCAAGAGACTCCATGGTTTGAAAAGAAAGACCATCAACTTGCAAGATCTTCATCGAGAGATGAACCTTCTCTACAAGTTATACCTATATTTTATTGCCTCATATATAGTGGTGGTGCACATTTCCAAGTAATTAGTTGTTACACGTCATTTTGTCTCATTACGAAAATGACCATTGGTTTGGATATTTCCTTATCCAAAAATGTGTCCCAAAGCATTCCCCTGCAAAGTTAGAATCCAAATTATCCAAAGAAAGTGGAATTCCTATATCCCATGGTACAAAACCCTGTTTTTGGCTTCCTACACAGTTCCTTAGTCAATTTTTGCTCATACGCAGAGGAGTCCATTAGGAAGTGCACATAAGTACACACTATCTTACACTATGGCCTACGAACATGACTTAACACGTGTAAAAATAAAAAGTAATGTCTAGAAGCATTGTTGGTAACATCTATTCCAGCCAACAAGCTTAGAATGATTGCCTATTCAGTCCCAATCCCTCTCATCATGGAGCAACTCCCTCTCTTTGTGGAATCCTATCCCACCATTAGTGGATCTGATCCCTTAGAAAATGGATCCCAAACTTCCCACTCTTGGCCTATAAAGCTAACACAAGCTTGGGGATTGAGGAGGACTGTTGGAAGTAGGCTTATAGTGCAAGAATAAGGTTGGAAGGCTATTTATTCAAGGAGAGGGTTGGAGACTGTGGGAAGGGACTTGAACATCAAGGCTACATCGTTGTAAGGTTATTTTCCATTTTATTAATATAAAGGAAATTGTTCTTTCTCAATTACATCTTAGTTGATATAATTTGTAGGATTCATTTATCACCTGCATAGATTGTGATTGCATATTGATCAGTTTATGATACATGATTGGTTAATTAGTCCATTTATCTCTTATGTTATATACTTGATGCTTTGATCTTATGCTTGTTTCTGTTTATGTAGATCTCTTTCAGGACATCATGGAGAAGTTGTGGGGAGTGACAGAAGGATCTCTAAAGCATTGAAGAGCGAATGGCCAAAAGCTTTGAAGGGGACTTCATCAATCATTTTGTTTAAATGGTAAGTGGCCTCTATCATAGTATCTGTTTCAGTCAATCATAGTCTAGAGAAAGGTAGCAGTTCCTGGTTATTTGTTATTAGGTTTCTTTGAAGTCTAGGGATATTTCTCTTGTCCACATAAAATTAGTGCCAGCTAAGACGTTAAAAAATTGGTTTAATGGCACTCTATGTTCAACCACCTTGAGGATGGGGAAGGTTGGTCTAAACTCAGAACTCATGCTTGAGCAGGAGAGTTATTCCAATCGAAAGTTTGCATGTTCATGAACCTTTAGGCTGTTAGGTGGAGGACCCCTAAGGGTTAGAAGCTCGTCGTTGGATAAATATGGTATTCTTAACATCCTCCGTTCGCTTCAGGCGAACGTGGAGTGGGCTCAAGGATAATTTAAATTTCTTATAATTATGTTGGTAAGTCTTCCATTCTGCTCTATTCTATAGAAGGATAAAACTTAGTGCGCCAAATGGCCAATTCTTAAAAGAATTGAAATCGGGCTACTATGGGAAGGAGTAAACCAATTGGAAGAGGAAATTTGCACTCTACAATTGAACCATAACAAATCTATCTCAAGCATAACAACAATAATGGACATATTAGTTGAACAACGGATTATCATCCAAAGAAACGAGGATGAGATGGTTTTCCTACATGAACAGATATAAAATATTTAGTTAGAAATGGATAAAGGACCAACTGTACAAACACTTTCTAGTAGTGAATAACCCACAATAGCGCAATTGGTCCTAGATCTAAATGTCATTGAAACATATGATCAGGAAGCACTCAAGGAACAAGGCAATCCCTCTAACTATACTTTATACATGTTTCTCTGTAAATGTTGTTTAATTCTACAAGTTTTTTTTGGCATATATATGCATATAGCCATAGTGGGATATCTAGGAAAAAAAACTTCAAAATTTTGGGGAAATGGGTCCTTTAAGAAATGAATGTCTCAAATGTTCTATATAGTTTAGGTTCCAACTTTTATCTGATCTTCCTGATGTAAGAATTGCATTTCCCGTGCTTATTTGAGGTGATAAAAATATTCTTGTTGTTTTGTTTTAAATGATAAGGTTGGGATTACAAATTCAATAAGGGAAAATTGTAACAATATTAGTTGGTCCTTAGGTAGTTTGGTGGGGGGTAGTCATATTGTAAAGAAGGTTGCTTCTGATATGGCTAAAATTGGAGAATGTATTGTCATAAGATCTTCTATTAGATCTATTTTTAGTGATGAGGTTTTTAATGTTTTAAAACAAATTAGGAATGGGTTTTGGGTATTGGATACAACTTGAAGTATATGAAGGAAGGCACTAGGGATGCTAAAGGGGGGTTGAGTAGGGGTTAGGATGCTTTGATGAGAAAGATATTGAGAGACTAAATTGGTGGAGGTACATGATTAAACTCATGTATTGCAAAGGAAAATACTATGTATGAATTTTTTCCTATAAAACAATATTATATTTTTGGGGTTCTCAAGACTAAATAATGCTCCATTAGGAAATGCTTGATGATTTTAATCTATTTAAATTGAAATGGGATGGGTAGTACTGTTAAAAGGTAGGCCCTTGAGAGACTTGTTGAGTCTTGACATCACAAAATAGTGTTGCTTCAAAAATCTTGGGTGATGGTGGTAATATTTCTTATGATTCGGGAAAACTATTTGGGGTATGAGGATTTAGTTATGTTGATGCTAGATGGAGATAATTGGTTAGAAGGATATGGTATGAAATTATTCAAATATCTAGTTTTTTCATCTAGGGTTAGTAACCATTCTTTATTCTCAGGAATTGGATAAAAATATCACAATATTGGACACATATAGCTCTTATGTTGGGAGAGTAAATCATTGGGAGGAAATTATACATGGAATAAATAGCCATGGAAATGTGATAATAAGGGGTGATCTAAATTTCTAAATTGTTATAGATGAAATATCAGTCACATAAATCAAGTTAACCCATCGTCTAATGTGCTTGTGATAAAATTGGAGGAAGTGCCCTATTTGATTTCAAGCCTTCTAAGTTAAAGCCTATCAGAGGAATTAGTGGGTGGGTGAGGATAGAATTACAAAGAGGTTTGATATATTCCTCGTATCATAGGACATGTGTTGATGGTGCTAGATACCACCAACATATAGGGGGTCTCCCAATGTGAAGTCCCCATTAGACCTCACACTGTTTGGAGTAGGAATCCCATCCAAAGTATCGACCCAACCACCATAACTCTAAGGTTTGCCTTAGCTGCAATGAATAACATAAGAGAGTATGCACATAACCTTTGAAATAAACAAGTAAGTTCACATATAAAACACTAATTACAATGTGTAAAATGAGGCCTTCATGAGAGGGGATACAAAGTTAGTCTCTGGAAGGAAAGTAACAGCACTATCCTAAGAGAGGAACATGAGAGTAGGAAAAGATTTGTTAGTTATATAGCGAAGTAGTTCACACACACACAATGATCATTAAAGAAAATACAACACACGTTCAACAATATAAGCACCAAGTCGATGAAATAGTTCAATTTATTTAGTACATGAGAGCATAAACATATACTTATAACAACTAAAGAATAGTCACTACAATATTCATGATACATGCATAAAAGTGTGTTGGCTCAATCAACTTTTGATTATTAAGTGAAAAATACAAGTACACATTTACAATGAAGAGACACTAACTCCAGTACTGGAGCATTAAGTCACTTCTTGCTTTTCCAAGGAATGATCCTCTCTCCTATGCCAAGCTAGAGAAGTTAAGGCTAACTCTCCAAACTCTAAGACTCCAAAAGCACATTGCCTGAGTTATGAGGTTTCTTTTATAACAAGAGGAATGACCTTTCATATCCTGTATGAATCTTGGACTCCTAAGTGACCTTTTAACTTCTATAAGACTCTTTGGTCCACATGTGACTTTTCCTATTCCACATGTGACTCTTATAATTTCACACTTACATTTTGTCATTTTTCTTAAAAATACATAATTACATTCCACATCACGTGGCAAGACCCATTGGAACATATGACATTGTGATGAAATTTGTACAAGCCATAACTTGGTAGCGATGAAATGGAACTTCATGATTGTGTGGCAATTTCAAGCCACTCTCCTTATTGCTCCATCTTGCATTATTGATGACAACTCTTTGCTTGTACTTCATCTTCCCCATCTAAAGGTCTTGGATAAATATTGGGACCTTCTGAGTCATCATGAAAATTCTTCATTTTGTCATGGTCTAATATCTCTTCATGTCTTCATGATAGTTCTTCTTTGTGCTTCTTCTCTACAAGTGGCTCTTTGTTTCTCCTCCTTGACATCTTCCTCGAGCATCACCTTGCTTGGTTGAGAAGGTACACCTACTAATGAAGTTCACTCATGATAAGGAAAGATTAGTTTTAAAAACATCTATCCTATCCTTACTTTGCTCATGGAATAAGTTGATTATGATGGGCCTATGTAAGGATTGAGGACGAAGGGATTATTAAGGATTGTGTAGTTGAGCTCAACAGTAGCTGAAGGAAGGCACCACTGTCAACTAGAACTATACAATGCACTATAAGGAGGGTCTCTTCAGGGTCTGATGTGTGGGCAAGTGCAGGAGATAGTCTCATGAGCTTGTTGACTGAATGCTCAGAGCTTAAGGGAGCGAGAGATAGTGATAGTGTAGTTGAGCTTCACGGTGACTATGGGATGGTCTCACTATGGACTAGAATTGCACATTTCATAATGTAGGAGAGATATGTCAAGTTTCTGCACAGTAAGGAGATCTAGTGGATAGGGGTTGATGGCTTACTGAATGAGACTACACAATGCACTGTGAAGGAAGAGCAGGCTTAGTATACTATGTAGTTTTATTCAACAGTGATCTAAGAGAGGTCGCATTATCCACTATAATTGTGATATTCACTTGGGAGGCAATCGGAACAAGGAATGGCGTAGTGAAGGTTACAATTAGTAGAGGAAGAAAGTCTGGGCACTACAACTACACCATGCGTAATGCTTGAGGGGAAGGCTCATATGCTAGCACAATTGAGGGTTGTAGTGGCTCATAATTGGACTAGTTGTCCACTAGAGTTGCACCATGTTCAGAGGGAGGCTCAATGGAAGAGAATATTGTGCATTTGGATGAGGAAAGTAGTAAAATATCAACTCACTTTGCTAGGAGGATTTTGGTTGCCTTGTGAAAGGAGGACCTTTGTATTGCGTGGTTTGCTTTTGCAAAGGGATGAAGGAGGTCATTGTTGTAAGCTAGAAGTGCTTCATGCGCTATGCGAGGCATAAGTGGTCAAAACTCAGTGAAGTGAGTCAGTACAAGCATCAAGGGTTAGGTGACCATGATTTGAAGGTTTTGAATGTGTAATGATAGAATCTAACCTTGAGGAAGACTCAATGCGCAAGTCTGCGAAGGATAGATACCATCAATGAGGCTCATGGGTAGGTTGTGCTAATCACCTGTTAAGAGGGTTAATTCCTTCATAACTTTCTGATCCCAGTGGATATTGGTGGTCACCTGCCTATTCCACCTAGACCTATAGTTAATTTCATATGTTTCGTTAATTATAGCATCATTTACTATTTTTAGCAGTTTTTCGGGTCCTGAACTTCTATAACTTTTTTGACCTCATAAACAATTGTTTTTTGAGGTCTGCAGTAAGCCTATAGCCATTGGAAAGGGCCTGCGACAAATCTTGTAGTACTCAGAGAGATATTTCCAATAATGTATCGTACGTGCCAAACGAAGATCATATGACCAAGTTACGACCCCGGGAAGTTGGTTGCCGAACTAACCCCAATGGGGCCCACAAACTCTTGGCGTTTCATCTATTTGGGGTAGGGTTTTTCCTTATTATTGAATAATAAAAAGGCCCTTGAGCCTCATTGTAACATAGTTCAAAAGTATTTAGTCACCACATCTCTTCTCAAAGATAAGCTACCATCGCCCGAGTTAGTTTACTTCCATTTTGTATGTAAGCATATTTCATTTCTTTGATATTAATGAAACGAAGTTTTATTTTTGCTGCATCTTTATGTTTATGTGTATATCTGTATTCTTTTGCATTCCTGCATAAGTTTGGATCAGTGGTACTAGAGCGATCTTCTCTTTCTCTGTTTTTCTTTGCATGTCCCCAATGAGGTTAGGGTATAATGAGTTAAGGGTTCTGTTAGCGCTTGCAATTCACCTAGGCTGAGATAGACAAACTCTCAAGGCTACATCAAACCATTTCACCTCGTAGCTAGCCCTACGAGGTATGAGAAGGCTCTCTCGGGTCAAAACTCAATGGATTTTGTTAATAGGATGAGTTGACCAAT
>APFE031093411.1:100511-149769 GCA_000404065.3 Pinus taeda
ACCATAATGATAGTCGTCTATTATTATTGATAAACAAAAGAGAATACAACCAAGTTCTGACGTCAAATCCTCCTTTGGTTGGGTGATCAGCAACACATGCCTTGCAAATCTTGTAGGGGATGGGAACAAGCCTCTCTCTCCTTGATTAGTTGGACATGGATCTCCTCCTTAAATATTTAGCCTCATAGGGATGAACAAGGCCTCTTACAAGATGAGCTTAGCAATTCTCAGACTTTGGGGCTTAGATTTGGGAGCTTGAAAAATAGAATTATTAACTAGCTTGTCAAAGGGAAAGGAACAAGCTTATATAGAGGTAGGAGGAGTAGATAAGACCATCCACTTGATTCATGGGATTGTCCTTATCATTAGGAAGCTTCCGTGAGAGGTGGAGAACTACTTCCCTCCTTGGGAGATACGAAGCCCAACTGAACTAACTCACACTGGAATCTGTTCATGGATAGGTTAGAAGGAACCTTCAGAAGTTTGGTTCTTAAAAACTTTACCCAACTGGGTTGGTGCTAGTGCGACTCTGAGATAGAGCGCCAGCTGGCGCGCCCTCTTTGGAGGATTTCCCCCATTGGTGCGAGTGATACACTGTGGAACAACGCCAATGGGGAAAGGGCTATATATTTGGGTATTTTGCACAAGGTATCTTCAAGGCATATGAAGTACATACTTTAAGGGATACAATGCAGGTGTTTTGAAGTTATGTCGCTTCTCACAGGTCCCGGAATAGGTCCTCCAATGTACGGGAAAAGGGGTAACAGGGACGGTGACAAAATACTGTGTAACAGGTCCTTTAGGGAATGACAACAGGGAGAAGGTAATAATTATAGGACGGGGAGTGTAAGGGCTCGATTATGAAACAAAGGGTAGAAATGATTAGGGAATTAGAGGTTGCATATCACTTGACAACATTTTAACTATTCATAATTAAACCCAAATAAATTATGAGTACATACCTTACTAACTCACAATGATATAGGGTGTTGAGATCAATCATATTTGGTTGATAGTAGGAGTGGACACTATTCATGAACTGATGCTTATGAAAATGAAGCATAAACACCAAATGAGCTCTAAAAATGTTGTTCCCGAAATACATTCACAATAACAGACTTTAATTTTTACACATTAGAGTACAGAAAGCTGCTAAGTGCATAAAAATTTGGAGTATAAAATCTAATAGTTTCTCCTTGAGTGTTGTCATGAAATTTGTTGAATGTTTCCTTCAGAACATGGTAAACCTGTTCACCATCCCATAGATTTTAACTAGGCCAGGGATCATAACTACCTTGGTCATTTCATATTTAGAGAGCTTGAAATGGCTAGAAAGAAAGCTCTAGGGGGTTTTCTTTTCCGTACTTGTTATGTTGAGCCCAAAAAATAATAATCCTATACTCAGCAGATCCCTAACTAGTGCTACTCTATAGTTTAACGAGCCTAAAGTAGCCACTGCTCGAGGTATTCATATTTAGAGAGTCTGAACCACCCAAAGGAGACTCCAAGGGGCTTCTTTTCCGTAAATATTTCCTTAAGGCCATAAAAGAATAAATATGTACTCAAAGAATCCTTAGACTACCACTGTTCCATGTTGTTTTTATGAGCCTGGATTAGTTACTACCTGAGAGTTTCAATTTTTGAGAGTCCGAAAACATCTAAAGAAGACTCCCAAAAGCTCCTTTTCCATAAATAATTTGTCAAGTCTAGCTAAAGGAATAAACCTACCCAAGATAGATTTCTCCCTTATTTTACATGGGCTGTGGGGAGAAACATCTAAAGATATGGAAAATGACAACCCACTGATTACACATACAAACACATAATAAGAGAAATGAACCTGATGAAACAACAAGAGGCTATTTATTTTCATGGACCAACTCCATCTTTGGATCTCTTCTTACCTCCTACAGAAATTGTTGTCGGGAGAGCGGTTGGTGATAAATCTTGAATAGGTGGCTATTTACTACAAAAGAGGTCTCATTGCCATCAATAGTTTTAATGTGGATTGAGCCATTGTCGAAAACCTCATCCACCTCATAGGGACCTAACCACCTAGTGGAGAATTTACCTTTGAACTGTTTGAACATATTGTCATAAAGCAAGGCCCAATCTCCTGGACATAAAACCTTATTTTTAATAAAATTATCATGCCAACGAGTTCTCTGATCTTGCACCAGCATGGATCAATGGAATGCATCGTGTCTAATCTCGTCAAACTCATTCAACTACTGTGATGTAGGAAAGTTTTCCCTCTGCGGACAGAGGCAACCCCTCTAGCCCTAGAGTGGGTCTAGTCATAGCAAAGACAGATCAACAATCGATTTCCTTAAACAGTCATAGTTGGAGGACTACCTCAACCAGTGGTCGATGGAGTTCCGTCGCGCTGCTCCAACTTTCACTTCCTTCTCCTCAATGAGTGATCAACCTGAAACAATGCAAAGGAAATACAACAAAACACGTAACCAAAAAATAACAATGATTTGTTTACTCACAAAGTCAAGAAGTCATGAGCTATCAAGTAAATTACATACAAGACAAAGGAAAACATCATTGATTGTATTAATAATGAAATAAGAGCAAGCTTACAACCGAAGTCTTGATGTCGCAAGCCTTCTCAGAGGGTCCAACCAGTGTATTTCTTAAGCATTCACTCTTTGAAGATGGATCTCCCAGCATATAAAGTTTCTCTCTCACTCATAAGTTCTTACACAAAGTTAAGGGCACTTCACAACCTTCCACAAGCTATCAACAATCCCACACTTGCCACACCCACACCAACTATCTATCAAACTCAAAAGCACTAACAACACCGCTCAATCCAAGAATTTACCAACTAGATGATCATATCAAAGGTGAGTGTTTAAATAGGAGAAGTAGTCTCCATAAAAGGTGGAAGAGAGAGCTCATCCCCAAGGAAGTTAGCACAAATGATGGAACTACCATAGCAGAGGAGGAATGGCGACACAAACTATGCCAACAATCAGGTCTGGAGGCATCCAGAAGGCTGACTGTTGGAACGAATTCACCCAATCTGGATCATCGCGAGTTTATAATTAAGATTTAGTGCTGACATCGCTAATATGTAATGTAGCCAACCAAATCGTCGCTAGAGATAGCAGATAGCCTCATGCCGGAGCATGAAATCCGACTGTTACGGGAAACATATGTACTTTCGCGCTGGAAGCACGGCTGGACTATTTACAACCACTGTCCGTCACGTATATTAAGTCCATTCTCGTGATGAGGCAGAACCTTTGGAAAAGTGGGTCACTTGGCAACATAAGAGAGAATTTGTTCAATATAAGCATGTTTTATTTGGACACATGACACAGTAGAAGGACTAGGGTGAAGGCATTGACAAATTACTGTGTAACAGATGCCCCCTAAAGTATGAAGCCCGAGAGAGTGGGAGGGGTGAAATGCTTTACGAAACTGTCTGAACTGGAACACCACATGGAAGAACCTGCAAGTACAACTGATATCTTTGATAGTGAAATACATGTAGTCTAGGCATGGACGCAGCCATCTAAAAGACATACGAACTAGGTCTGTGGTATGGATGCAGCCACCTAGCTAATAAGACCATAATGATAAAGGTATGGTCGCAGCCATCCATCAACGAGTCATGCAATCACGAACCAATCCACGCAGCCCGAACATGTGTAATCTGAGTTCGGGGTCTTGAAAACCAACTGATCATAGTACAAATTCTAGCATGCGAATAGATGTGCTGAAGTCGAGCATGATAGGAAGTCGCTTGATTACTGGTCAATGAGAAAACCATTAACAGTCATGAGAGAAACCACCAATAATGTCGATGGCTCTCAAGGTATTGTCTAGTACAATCCACGAAGTGTGAAGAATCAGCTGAAGTTGAACACTCGTGGAATCACCCAATCGACAACCTATGATGAAAGTCGACCGTCAGGCACGAAGAACTTGCCATTGAGGCATGCAAGCTCCAAGGTACCTAAGGGGATCTCTAGATCAATCTCCTAGATAATGAGCTGACATCGACAAGAGACGATCCATTGTAGGAGGGCCATAATGTTTCCCCCATCAACGACACGAGATAAGGAACAAGCAGTAGATGGCGAAACAAAGTATCAAAGGAGGAGGCAAGGGTGAAAACTACGGAATGATTATATTCTTGAACATGTCGGCGCATGACTCTGGAGCGTGGCAGCATTCAGATACCAAGGGATTAGAGGCTTGATGGTGACAGCATGGATCATATGGAATAAGGCTAAATGGCAACCCAAACTCACGGAAGGCCAAATGACGATGCATGGATATCCCAACCAGACAAGAAGCAAAAGCGTCGATGTTCAAGAGTGACTAGCTGCCATAAACAATCAATGTTGATTTCCAAATTTCCCCCCACATTGCTGGCGAGTACCCCAATTATTTTTGAAAACAAGCTTGAAAGGGATAGCATGTGCTTGTAATATAAGTTTGACCTTCAGTCAAATCCAACCTAGTAATAGTTTAACGAGCCCTGGGGAGGAGAAGCTTGAGTCATGTCATGGTGACGAGTCCAATGTCATCAGGGTTTAACGAGTCCAACATAGCAAAACTTGGAGTCTTTTTCATGTTTAAGAAGTTTGAAAAAGACACGGAAAAGAAAACTCCAGGGGTGTCCTTTTTCATAGATTTGTGTCTCCCGAGCCCGAAAAAAGTATAAAACGATACTTGAAAGACCGCTTGACCATTACGATCAGGGAGTACTTTTCGTGATTAGTGACCTCGACCCGAAAAAGTAGAAAAGCGATCAAAACCACGTTGTTTTGTAACCAATAACGAGCCCAAAACGACAAAAACTCGGCAATCTTTTCACGTTTATACTATCGGAAAAGAGCTTAAAGCAGACCGCCTCTCATTTCGTTTAATGAGTCAAAAGGGACAACTCGGCTATCTTTTCATCTTTTAATATGGAAAAGAGCGTTAAAGATGACTTGTCCTAGAGGAACGAGTTGTATAAAGGGTAGCAACTAGTTCTGGCAATGGTGGAACTGCTCAAAACATGTAATGGTCAACAGGCTGGCTAATAAAACCACTCATCGCTGCAGTTCCTCAGGAAAGGAAAAACAACCAAGTGAAAGCATATGATCGGCCAAAGAGATGGTGGCAATGGAATGAAACAACCAAGGATCATCTAGTAGAATTTAGCGGATAAACAACAATCACGAGATGTAAATCAGGTATGGGTTCATTTTTCACAAGCTTGAACCATGGAGAACTTTGCTTGGATTCGGTTTCATGTTTACACAAGCTTGAAATGAAAAACTATGTTTGTTATGAGTTCACATGCCCCCAACATAATGACGCAAATCGAGGTGCATGCCCCCCAAGCTTCATTACATTCAACGAGGTGGATGGAATGAAGGTTCACTTTCGAGATCTTGGAAAGACTCGATTTGGAAAGGGAGTTGTTTCATTTTTTAATGAGGTTGACACAATAAAAAAACTATCCTCATAACCCTTGTTTCATTTTTTAATGAGCTTGACACAAGACAAGGAACTATGCTTCATGATCCTTGTTTCATTTTTTAAAGAGGTTGACGCAAGAACAAACTATCCTCATGACACCTGGTTTCATTTTTTAACGAGGTTGAGACAGGAACAAACTATCCTTGGTACTCCTCAGTTCATTTTTTAATGAGGTTGACACAGGAACAAACTATCCTCGTACACCTTGTTTTGTTTTTTAACGAGGTCGACACAAGATCACAACTATCCTCGGGACACCCGATTTTTTTTTTTTTAATGAGGTTGACACAGGAACGAAAGATCCTCGGGACTCCTGTTCATGGGCCATATGAGAACATGGCTCCCAAGAGGTCTTTGCGGGATGGAAAAAACACACTTTGGGAGGAATACATGTCATGATGCACCAATGACAGATTGGGTTCCAATGCCCCCAGTACATGATGTACGAGACCATCTACATAATCATCAATAGAGGCGGAGACGGAACAGGTAGGCACATAATTGACCTGCGGCAAGGAAGGTACTTCTTGCAAATAAGAACCGATGGGAGATGATGGTGGTAAAGGAGGCACTAGGTGACTAAAGAACGGCAATTGATCTATGGTCACCATTCTTCCATTGTGTGGAAAACAAGCCACACAGAAAAGTGAAGAGACGAGGGCCCCCTTGACATAAATATAGTCACGACCAAGGAGAAGACTGAAATCTAAAGCACCTTGGACAAACATGACGTCTATATAGACAGTTTTTCCCCCCAAAGTAATAGGAAGCTTAGGGAGGATCCCTAAAGGTTGACTGATTCCTCTGTCAAATGCCAACAGATTCTGTGTGACTGGCACAAGCTGTGGGGAGCCCAAAGCTTGCCAAGTAATGAAAGGCATGAGACTAACCGATGGACCCTCATCCAAGACAGTGCCAGGTACTGCCTTATCATAGGCATGCACTGTAATCTAGAAAGGCACATAGGATGGAAGGCGAAATGCAATCAAATGACTCCAGTTGAAGGAAACGATTGAACTACTTGGTTGGGGTATCATATGATTGCCCCCATGCTCTATAGGAACTGAAGAAAGATGCTCCCGAAGAAGGGTCGTTCTCGGACTCAGGAGAATCTGATGACACAAGAAGAACATGAGCAATAGAATCATGACACTCTCCTGGAATAGAGTGATCAACAGGTGGTGAGCCCAAGTCGACACTCTCTCCAACCAATGGTTAGTCTAGAGTAGGCTTAGCACAGCCAGGTTCGGAAAGAGGACAGAAAAGAGAAGAATCTAAGTCAATCTCTTTGTCAACGGGGAGAGGGTTTGAAGAGAGCCTCTGATAACCAACGGGAAGTTGGGGTGAAGAAGCTGTAAGACTTTCCAAAACGGTGGAAGCTTTATCCATGAGCGGACAAAGGTGAAGGGGATTGATGCCTTCACATAGCTTACAGGGGAATCAAATCTTCCCTTTCTTCTTATCACTACCAGTTGATAAGGTTGCTTCATCATGAGCTTCAGAGGACGATGAGGGACGAGCTGGATCGAGAGACCATACTTCTAAGATCCTAGGAATGCCAAGACAATCACGAAGAAGATGGTCACCCTTGCACAATTTACAAGGAAACTTAACCTTACGCGGAGGAGCAGAAGGTGGTCCGACCTGAGATGTACTCGGAGCAATAGCTGCAAAGGTGGCCTTGCGTTTATCAGACTTCTTCTTCTTCTTCATCTTAGTCTCCTGGTTACTAGATGTGGAACTTTAACCAGGCGAAGGAGGAGATGAAGGTGAAGAAACAGGGGAAGAAGGTGTAGGTTCAACCTTCAAATCAACATGTCGTGGTTCATATGAAGGGGATGGTGGAACAGGAGTAATGACGCTCGGGACCACCGAGGTCGAAAACAACCAAACGGGCAGACTGATGGTTAACCCAGGCAAAGACAATGTTGCCATATACAGAGCACCGACATTTCCAAAAGAAGGAAATGGACCAGGGTTCCCATCTGGGGGAAGACCTTGACCAGTGAACTCGGGGACTGTGGCCATCGAGAACGAGCTTGAGAAACACTCTTATCACAACTAAGAACTTGAACTGTTACCAGGAATATTTCGTGGGTAGTAAATTTTATGACACAGGAACAAAACTTGACCTTTTCATGTTTCAAGAGTCGAGAAAATGACGAAAAGGTGACTCTATCTCTTTCGAGGTTTAATGAGCCTGAAAGGACAAGTGCTTAGATGGACCTTTTCTTTTAAGGAGTCCGAAAAGGAATGAAAGTGACTACTTTGGAGAACTAGGCAAAAGGTTTACCAAACAACCCGTAAAATTGCATATGCACCTTGGTAGTCATATGAAAACCAAGGACTTTCCGTACGACAATCAATGTTCCCGAATGCTGCATTCGGTGTGTTACGGTTTGCAAGGCGGCAGACACAGCTTCCTAGGGATATAGGATTATAACCTAGTGGGGTCTCCCAACATATACTCGACAGTACCGGGAGCATAATTCCGTACTAGACCGCTATTGAGTCATAGAGGGAGGATTCACCCAACCTTGAGTGAAAACAATAGTGACTAGGTTTAACGACGCCGGAGCACGTCTCTAGTCTAAAGCTCTAAATAGTGTGCATTATGTTCCAATGCGTTGTTAAGTTCATTCAGTTAATTTTAAAGTTGATCTTGAATTATGTTTCAGTTTTCAGGGCTTACCGCATGTATACAACAAAACCTAGGATACAGCTAGAATGAATGAAATATCCTTTTACTTCGATGAACACCTACCTATAGGAGGGTAGAGAGATCATTCCTAAACTAAGAAAACCAAGATAAGCAAATGCGGTCACACAATGCATACAGATATCAATTCCTACAGTGCATGGATACTACTAATGGGAGATTTTGTCATTAGCTTTCCAATATGTAACCTTGAAACACAAATTCACTTTCACTTTCGTATACTAAATGAATGTAGTCTTTTGATTTTGATGTCTTAAATTTGAAAGAAACAACCAAGCAAGTGTGGAAAAAACTGGTTGATCCAAACAATCGTGATCTATGTTCGGTAGTGAAAAGAAATCAAATCAATACCAAAGATTGGTTCAATAATTGTCACTAAAAATCAACCAGAAACAAGCAATGGGGAAGGCTCAATCAAACCAAGAAGAAAGCTACAAACAAACCTTGAGCAAACCAACAACCAATCCAATTGATTCAAAAACTCAAAAGAACGAACTAGGTCACACAGGCAAAAAATGCAAGATTCATTCAACAAAGCCAAAGAAAAAGTGCCTTAACCATAAACAATGAAAAACAAGCTACTGAGCAAGAGAAAAAGCAAGGGGTCAACATAACTGATGAATTGAGGAGGTAGAATTTGAAAAATCAATTCTACAGGAATCATTTCGAGGACAACACAAGCAACTAGTGCTTATCAGCAACTAGCTGTAGCAATAGAGCGACGTCGTCGCGGAAGTACATGTCTTTCCCGCGACGTTCAGGAGTCGTCGCGACTGTGTGACATTATTTAGCAACGCACAAGACTTTACAAAAGAGTGAGCGCGACTGTTAAACTATGTTCCGCGATGATGTAAAAAATAATGACAAACGAACAAAAACCTCTGAAACAAAAACCAGTCAATCCAACAGACAATAGAGGGATTTCCCAGATTGATCTAGGTGACTGAAAAGACTGATAGTTAACCCCCAAATTTAGAGAGAGATCAAATCAAAATCAAAACAAGAGCAAACAAGAGAAGAACATAGGACAGACTCCCCAACGGAGTCACCAACTTGTGATGGAGGAAAGTGTTCCCTCTGCGAACAGAGGCAACCCCTCTAGCCCTAGAGTGGGTATAGTCATAGCAAAGACAGATCAACAATAGATTTCCTTAAACAATCATAGTTGGAGGACTATCTCAATTGGTGGTCGATGGAGTTCCGTTGCGCTGCTCCAGCTTTTGCTTCCTTCTCCTCAATGAGTGATTAACCTGAAACAATGCAAGGGAAATACAACAAAGCACGTAACCGAAAAACAACAATGATCTGTTTACACACAAAGTCAGGAAGCCATGAGCTATCAAGTAAATTACATACAAGACATAGGAAAACATCATTGATTGTATTAATAATGAAATAAGAGCAAGCTTACAATCGAAGTCTTGACGTCGCAAGCCTTCTCAGAGGGTCCAACCAGTGTATTTATCAAGCATTCACTCTTTGAAGATATATCTCCCAGCATACAAAGTTTCTGTCTCACTCATAAGTTCTTACACAAAGTTAAGGGCACTTCACAACCTTCCACAAGCTATCAACAATCCCACACTTGCCACACCCAGACCGGCTATCTATCAAACTCAAAAGCACTAACAACACTGCTCAATCCAAGAATTTACCAACTAGATGATCATATCAAAGGTGAGTGTTTAAATAGGAGAAGGAGTCTCCATAAAATGTGGAAGAGAGGGCTCATCCCCAAGGAAGGTAGCACAAATGGCGGAACTGCCATACCAGAGGAGGAAGGGCGACACAAACTATTCCAACAACTAGGTCTGGAGGCATCCAGAAGGCCGACTGTTGGATCGAATTCGCCCAATCTGGATCATCGCGAGTGTATAACTAAGCTTTAGTGCTGACATCGCTAGTATGTAATGTAGCAAGTCAAATCGTCGCCAGAGATAGCAGATAGCCTCGTGCTGGAGCATGAAATTCGACCATCGCGGGAAATAGATGTATTTTCGCGTTGGAAGCGTGCCAGATTATTTACGACTGCTGCCTGTCGCGTATATTAAGTCCATTCTCACGATGAGGCAGAAACCTTAGGAAAAGTGGGTCAATTGGCAACATAAGAGAGCATTTGTTCAATATGAGCATGTTTTATTTGGACACATGACACAATAGAAGGACTGGGGTGAAGGCAGTGACAAATTACTGTGTAACAACTACATTAACCTTTGTTCTTGGGCTTCATTAATATTTATCTCGAGTTGAGTGGAAGTTCGAAATGTTTTCACTTGGAATTCAATAGGAAGTTGCACCTGTTTACCATAAACTATCTCATACGGGGTGTGCCCTATCACATTCCTCCAAGTTATGCGGTAGGCTCATAATGCCTCCAACAACTTGTCAACCCAATCCTTGTGATGTAACTCAATGGTCTTGGTTAAGATGGATTCTAATACTTTGTTTGTGGATTCCACCTTCCCATTGGCTTGGGGGTGGTAAGGAGTAGACTTTTGATGTTTGATTCAGTACTGTTTAGTGAGAGCCTTGACCAATTTTGATGTGAAATGTGTGCCTTGGTCAGTAACAGTCTCTCAGGGTACTCCAAATCTAGTGAAAATTTCTTCAAAAAGGAATTCCACTACCCACTTCGTAACATAGTCAGTGCAAATTAAAATATACTTTTTCTTCTTTGACATGGGGAAGAAAGGTCCCACGAAATCTAATGCCCACTTCTCGAAGGGTTCTATTGATATCTGTGTCTGAAGGGGCATCTCATCTAAAGGAACTAGCCTCCCCATCCTCTGACAAGCGTAACAACTGGATACAAACTTTTTGGCATCTTTGAAGAGCGAGGGCCAATAACACCCAGTACGAAGGACTTTGTATGCGGTCCTTTTGTATGCAAAGTGCCCCCCAACAAGGCTCATTGTGGCAGGCCTTCAACACATCAGATATCTCATTTTCTCACACAGATCTCCTCATGATCAAGTCAGGTCTGGTGTAGAACAAGTCTCCATCGATCCAGGAGTAGTTGGCACTATGTTGTATAATGTTATGCTTTTCTCTGGTAGACAGATTCTGAGGCAACTTCCCTGACACCAGGTAGTTGGCAACATTTGCAAACCAGGGAATAATGGTAGATATAACAAACAATTCTTCATCCGGAAAATCATATGGTATTTGTGTTGGTACATTTCCCTGCATGACATTCATTCGAGATAAGAATTTAGCTGCCAAAATATCTCACCCAGGCCTATCAATCACAATTATATTAATTTTTTGCAAAAGCAGCAGCCATCTAGTAATCCTACCATTAGTGATAGGTTTGTTCATCAAAATAATAATGGAAAAATGATAAGTATGGACAAAAGCCTTATAACCATTATGTAATGTCTAAATTTGCTAATGGCGTGAACAATTGCTAACAATTCCTTTTCAGTAACTGTATATTTTAGTTCAGCAGGGGAAAGATTCTTACTAACAAAATAAATAACATAAGGAGAATGATCTTCCCTTTGTCCTAAAACTGTTCCAAGTGTTGTATCTAAAGCATTTGAGCAAATGTGGAATGATAAGGACCAATTTGGTCCTCTCAATACTGGAGCGGTGGACAACCTGTCCTTTAATACATGAAAAGCATGTTGATAATCATCATTCCAAACAAAATCAATGTCATTGGTTAATAATTTAAATAAATGTATTGCAATCCTTGTAAAATTTTTGATAAATCGACGATAGTAACCCGCATGTCCCAAAAAACTTCTTACCTCTTTTTGTGTACTAGGAATTGAAATATGTGAGATTACCTCAATCTTGGTTGGTTCGACTTTGTTTCCTTTGAATGAAATGTGATGGCCCAAGACTATCCCCCTCGTTTGCATCATTTTACATTTACTACTGTTGAGGGCTAGGTGGGCTTCTTGACATCGAATCAACACCTTTTCTAGATTTTCCATAGCCTGGGAAAAATCATCTCAATATACTATGAAGTCATCCAAATAGACTTCAACATAGTCATGGATCAAGTCAGAAAATATGGCAAGGACAACTCATTGAAAGGTGGTTGGGGCGTTGCAAAGGAAAAAATGAAGAACTCAATAGGCATAGGTACCACAAGGGAAAGTGGAAGTGGTCTTCTCTTGGTCTTCCTCAGCTATTTGAATCTGGTTATACCCGTCTAGAAAAGAGAAATACTTCTTACCAGAGAGTGTGTCAAGTACCTGATCAATAAATGGTAGTAGAAAGTAATCTCGTAGGGTGGATTTGTTTAAATCCCTGTAATCAACACATATGTGCCACTTACAATTCTTCTTCAGAATCACCACCAAAGGTGACACCCATATGCTATCTGAAATATGATAGATAAAATCAATAGCCAATAACTTCTACAACTCATATTTTATAATTTCTTTCAACGCAGGGTTCGTGCGCCTCTACGACTGCCGAATTGGTCTCATATCCTCATTGGTGTAGATGTGGTGGATGCATGTATCTAGGTGTATGCCTTTCATGTCCAAATAGTCCCAGGTGAAAGCTCTATATTGTTCTTGAACCATGCTCAACAATTTTTGCTTTTGATCATCATTTAATTCATTACCGATATACAAAAATTTTCCTTCATTGATTTCAATGGCTTCTGTAGTGAGCTCATTGTTGTCTTCTATTGCTATGAATGAGGCAAATATAACTATATGAAAAGCTTCCTGAAACTCATTACTAAAAACACGTTGATAACCAATAAAAGAAATAGGATAATCAATATAAGAACGATCATATAAAAATTGCTGGAAAATATGATGTTTTGATTATTCCTAGAGTCCTCTAGATTTTTCTAATGATAATAAAGGAAACATACAATCCTCATCTCCATAAGGACTCTCTAGCCACGAGGGTTCTTCAGTAGCAGTTTGAGCAGGGGGGAAAAATTGACAAGGTTTGATTATATGAACCATTATAAATGACCATTTCTCCATTTTTGCACCCTATCACAACATCTGTAGTAACTAATCAAGGGTGTCCTAGGACTATAGGGTGTCCTAGTTTTTTGGGATAAATGGCAATGAAACCGATGGGATATTTCCAGGGAGCAATGGTGACTTCTATGTCTTCTAGAGTTCCCATGGGTTTAATAATGGATTTATCTGCCAATTCTAAAATGATCCCTTGCAATTGTAAAGATGTCATGGTTTCAACAGTCATAGTGTTAAGTGTTGCTCCTAAGTCTACAAGGGTGTTTGGCAGAAATACTCCATTGGTTTCGATGGTCACTATGGGATTTCCTGGGTCACTATATTTTAATGGTAAATCTGATATCATCCTGGACATTTTATTCATGACTTTTACACTTTGGTTCTTGTGTCCTTTCCTTCCCGGTTTCTCAATACATAGGTCTTTAATCATTATAGTGTAGATAGGAATGTCCCTAATGGCTTGTAATAGTGGAATTTTAATACAAACATTCCTTAATTTTTATTCTAAATCATATTCGATTGGGATCTCTTCCTTCTTAACAAGTAGCCTTTTTGGGTAAGGAGGTTCATTTGGTTCTTCCTTTTGTTTTTTTTTTCCTTGTTAATGGTGATTTTTGTTCTTGAGGGGCCTCTTCGTGAATAATGACAGTTGATTTTTCCTTATTGCCTGTTTTCCCATATCATAGTTGAATCTGATTTATCGAGACATCAATGATCATATAGGTAGGAAAATGTTGTACTTCCACATTTGTATAGGCTGAGGCTATTTACTATGGTTGGGATTAGCTATGGGTTGTGCTAGCAACAAAGTAGGACGAGACAAGTTCAATGATGGTGGTGCCTGTGAGGATGATGGGTTGGTCGATGCAGGTAAAATATGGGGGAAAGGAGGAAGAGGCAATGAGGGTTGTTGATAATGATTTGGGTTGTACCCCTGCTGATAAGGTTGAATGTTCAGATTGTAGGATGTACTAAGCATGTTTGGGTATGGAGGATAGGATTGGTTTTGGGGTTGAAAAATGTTTCCATAAGGATTTCCCCTCCAATACTGATTCCAAGGAGTGTTTTTTGATTGAGGATTAAACCAAGGAGGGTAAGATGGCTCAAAACTCCAAGGTTGATTCTGACCATAGGCTTGAAAACTAGGATCTTGAAACATGCTTTGATTTGGGCTTCTCCAAGAGGGTTTCTTGCTTGTTTGTGGAAAATCATTTGTTTCCGCATTACCCTTATATAGCTTGTAAACTGGGAATAGATGGAAACTTCTCGGTTGCATCTTCTAAAGCACAAACACAACAAACCTCAATAACATTAATGGGTCACTCCCTCTCAGCATGCTTGTTTCTACATTTAGGACAAAAGATTGCCATGGCAACCCTCTCATCTTCTTGTTTATTTTTTAGTTTTATTGTGTCAAGTTGGTTACCAATATTGTTTAGGATATCTGTTTTGAATTTTTCCAATAAGTTTCCTAATTCCACTCTAGTGACAACATTGGGTACATATTTATGATTTCCTAGCACATAATCTCAAGAATTGTCACAAATATTCTTGCCTACTTTAGCTTGAATTCATGAGTAAGTGTGACATAGTTCAACCACTTCAACAAAAGGTTTTTTATAAACATCCCCACCACTTAGAAGATTTAAGGTTTTCATACATTCATCCCTCAACCCCTTTAAAAATATAGTTCTGACATTCTTCTCATCTAGATGTGCCCCTCGGGATTTATGGAAATTATAAAAGAAATGTTCAAGATATTCTTCTAAGTTCTCATCTTCTAATTATTGCATCCTAATAATATCGATCACATCCCTACGTTTGCAGAAGTCTTGGTATTTCTTGAGAAAGACAAACTTCATATCATGCCAACAGTAGATGGTGTGTTCACCTAGGCTCATAAACCATCTAAGGGTTGCATCTTGCAGGGTGGCTGGGAATATCTTGAGCTTATGTTCTTCCTCGTAATAATTATAACTCCTACATAAAATGTCAAATTCAAATAGGTAGGCATCTGGGTCTTCGGAGGACTTACCGTAGAAGAGCGGAAGATATGCCATTGACATGTTTTTCATAGTGATATTCTTGGTTACATCGAGAATATTAAACCCAAAAGTGGTTTCTTCTTCTTCTGGTCCTGCCCTTGGTCCTTCGTGGTTCCCTTTGAATAGGTTGTGATGTGGGCCTCATCCTTCCCTCAGACATTCCTCATTGTTTCGTCCAAATATGTTACGATGTTGACCTTCTCCTTCCCCCTCACGTTTTTCATTGTTTATGTTCTCTCCTCCCTGGTTGGCCATGTCTACTACAGGTTCTTGACGAGGTCTGATGATGATTACCTGGTTAAGAAGAGGTACTGAAGGATAGTGATTCTAGATCTATGTGTTCTTGCAGATCGACTTGTTCTTCTAAAACAATTCCTTTCGTACTCCCAAAAATAGCGTGTTCAACTGTTTCCTCATCTTAATTCAGAATCTCCCTCTCCGAGGCCACTTTACTGTTGACACCTCCTTCTTCTTGCTTTAGTCCTACATACCAATTAATAGGATTAGTGATTGGTGTGGTTGTTGGACCAAAATTTGTAGGAAAATTTGAACTAGCAATAAATTTGCCTTGACTATCCCTAGGCCTACTTCTATTTCTACGCATAAAAAAAAAGAAAAAAAAGTTCAAAGGTAAGCATAAACGATTAGACTTTGGAGCAACCCCACAATAGTAGATGCTTGGCTCTTCACTCACGTCTTACCATACTCTCTCCACCCTCTGACTGCCTTCAATACCCTTGAAACTTTGTAATAATAATCTTACCTGACCAAAATACAACTCCCTGACAACGACGCCAAAATGTTGAGAGTTTTAATTAGTGATTAAACCTCCTAGTCTTTAATTGTCAATGAGGACTCGTAAGCACGAGTTGTACTGCGTGTTGGCTTAGGATTAAATTTAGAGTATGTAATTTTCGTTGATAATGATCATTAAGTATAGAATAATGAAAAACATTATCAATTAAGCAAACTAGAACTCATCTCATTCTCATAAAACATAAGCAATCTAAAGGAAATCAACTTAACTCAATCCATTTCTGTTCCTTATTCTAAATCTCTGCAATCAAAAGACAAACTCATTGAAACTAAAGGTTTGATGAAATTCACTCTAAGTACAATTCTTGGAATAAACCCTTTTCAAAACAAGAAGTTCAAACTCTAATTATTCAAAAGGCAAAGGCAAACAATCATCAAAACCTAATCTTTGAGAAATCAAAATGTAATGCTACAACTTGAAAAGGAAAACCAGAATCAAATCTTGAACTATCAAACTAGACTATTCTTGATCATAAATTAAATGTATCCAAATCACAGTGCTATAAAGACTGACTTTGAAATCAACTTGAACTGAAAACGAAATCTTAATGAAATTCTCTAAGTGTATAAATGAAATATGAATGAACCTTTATACTACAACATTGGAAATGGAAATCAAACTTATTCTATCATGCAAAAATAGATCTAAATTATACTATTATATTTTAATGAATCAAATAGATGCTCTTAATGAAATGCTTTGAAGTAAACCGTGTTGCTTGAACTAAATCATAATGCCTTAAACAAATTAAACAATTAAAATTATGGAAATGAAGAACACAACACCTATCACTACCAAGTCAAATTCGTTTGTAACTACAATCAAAACCTTTCAAACTATAAATCGTCCACTCAATTATATAAAAGGAATTCTTCATTCACACTCATACCATGCATCATAATTTACATGGATAAACACACAGAAATCATGCTTCTTAAACTTCAAGAATCGATTGATTTTCTTTATTGTGTTCACTCCAATTATGAATATGAATAAGTGTGACTTTGAATGAAAGAACAGAGCATGTCTCTGTATCAAAGTACGAGCTTAGGATATACAATGAATTGGAGATCTTTAACACAGGAAAGCAATCTTTAAACTGTTTAATCTGTAAAGAAACGAACCACGCATATTATGAAATCATATATCAATATTCATAATTGTAACACACAGGATTCAAACTATAAAATCACATGCACACACCTAGCTATTTGAACTATTAATGAGGCTTATTTCCAGAGGTGGCAGGCCCTCCCACGCCTGGAGTAAGCTAGTCTACTACAACAGAAGAAGGATTAAACTATCAGAGATAATTTGCAGTCAACCATGATAATAACACTTCTAGCTCACAACTCGAAAATGGTCATGTATATTTTCAAAATAGAGTTTGGGAACCAATTGACATAAGTCACAGTGGATCAACAACAACAATTCTTAACCAACTAGCTTCACTAGCATTGTCTTTGCATTACAACAACCTTTAAAGGCGAATGTATAAATGTACAAATAATAATTTAACTAACTATGGCAACCTTAGCTACTATAAACTAATCTAAGCACTATGCAATCTGCTCCAAATCATATTGACTCTACTTAGAACAAACGACTTTCTTCTAGAGTAACTGACTACTATTATGAGAGTAGTCTGCTTTGATTATGATCTGGAGGATCTTCGGCCTTGGAATTATCATTATTATCTTAACAAATCGATCCTAGAAGCATCGCGCTTGTCCTTACAGATCACTGTGTAATTTCGATGGTCAAAACAAGAAGAAGGAGCCCATTTGGTTAGATTGTCTTGAACTTAGTCAAGGGTCGGTTGTTTGATTATAAAAACTGAGAACAATGTTGATGATAAGGCATCCTTCCATTCATGCAGACCTGCAAATCTTGCCACCAAGCTTCCAGCTAAACCCATGAATAAATAGTTAGCGTATAGGGACATGACTCAAGAATTCACTTAAATTCAATCAAAAATAGCAAAACGATGTCAGTTAAGTGAATTTACCTCTTAGTCATGTACTAGTGGGGTTTAGGGAGTGATGTAGGTGATATGGTAGGTTGTAGGAGTACTTTCATAGGCAAAAGATGGTGAAAATAGGGATGAGAGGCAGAAAATCAGGGACAAAATGGGCGCCAACAACGGCTAATGGATGACATCTTGCATTCCTTTACCAACTTGTTCATGGTAGTGTACCTAGATGACATCTTGATCTTCAGCTAGAGTTGGGAGGAATACATACACCATATCTGGCATATCCTCCAAACCATGCGACATCACAATTGTGTGCAAATTTGGAGAAATGCACTTTTGGTATGAACAGGTTCAATATCTGCTGTACATCATTAAAGAGAAGGGTGTGCATGTGGAACCGACCAAGATATAAGTTATTTGGCTAGCCCCAACCACTCTAACAAAGCTCCGCAACTTTCTGGGTCTTTCCAATTTCTATGGCAGGTTTATGTTGGGATTATCTCATCGTACTTGGCCTTTGAGTCAAGTCACCAAGGGTGGAGTGAAAGCAAAGTTATTTTGGTCTGAATCCCAACAAAAGGCATTTGTCGAGTTGAAGCATTGCCTCTGCTCTGCATCAATGCTCACATTACGTATCCCACTTATAACAAATAGATATATTCTATTGTGCAGACCTTCCGACAAGGGAAGCATTAAATTTTGGGGAAGGAAACGAACATCCACATACAGACGCAAGGGAAGTTGCAAAACTATCACCATTAGAAATGGTCCACATATTTGCAATAATTCCATTTGAACATAAAATATAAAAAGGGAAGCACCAATAATGTTGTAGACTATCTCAGTAGATCACCGGTCATGGCGCTGACCACTATGCTCGACTCTTGTGGACACGGGACTTTGGGGTGTTCGCATCTTTACAAGAGCAATCCAGAATTCGACAACACCTACCAGATGTTCCTAGAAGGCAAGCAAGTTCTAGATTTTTACTTCTAGGGCACACCGTTATGCCATATGGGACACCTTTGTGTTCCTAAAAATGATCGTTCCAAGATGATTTGGGAAGCACACTATAGTTAGGTCGCTGGACACTTCGGGGTAGAGAAAACAATGACAATGTTGTAGAAGTATTTTTATTGGACGAACCTTCAACATGATTTTGGGAAGTACATCGGATCTTGCACTGGCTGCACCATTGCCAAAGAAAAAATCAAGAAGTAAGGTTTATATAATCCTTTCCCTACTCCTAGTCAGCCTTGGGAATATATCTCCATGGATTACATGTTGGGCCTTCCTTCTACTAAGCATGAAAATGACTACGTGTTCGTGGTCGTCGACAGATTCTCTAAAATGGCCATTTTGGCAGTGTGCAAGAAGAGTATCACAATGGAATCCACTGATAAGCTCTTATTTTAACAAGTGTGGGTACATTTTGGGATCCCATAGTCCATTATCTCATATTGGGACATAATATTCCTAAGCACATTTTGGTCAAGTCTCTGGTTGATGCTGGATACCAATCTCACTAAGTCCATGAACTTCCACCCCCAAACTGATGGCCAAACAATGGTCGTCAACAGGATGATTATGCACATTGTGTGCATGTACACTTGAAACACCCATGCACATGGGATGAAGGCATCCCCTATGTCCAACACAACTACAACAATGCTCTCGATAGCTCCACCGGCCACAACCCTTTTTAGGTGGGGTTGGGATTCCAGTCATTATGTCCCATTGATGTGGCCATATCATTTGCAACTACTCAAGTAGATTCAGCTCATGTCCAGTTTGAAGCTGAAGGGGCTAACAACTTCACTGAGAACATTCAACACATCCACCAGCAGGTCCATGAAATATCGGGCAAATCCAATGCTAAGTACAAGCATCACCATGATCAACATCGAGTGCCACACAAGTTCTAGGTGGGCAACAAAGTTTGGTTACATTTGCAGAAGGAACTTCTTGTTAGACCCCACCATAAGCTTTACCAGCTATGATATGGTTTGCATTCCATCACCAATGCTATAGGGGACAATTCCTTCAAGCTCAACATTCCACCGTTCTTTGGTCTACACCCAATATTCAATGTGGACCAGTTGCAACCATACTTTCCTCCATTGTTGGACGCATCTAACGTCTCGGAGTAGCTGACATCAACAGAGCTCAACCCAATTTGCATTGAGTAGGCCACAATTGACGGGATCATGTACACATAGATTAAGAACACTCTCCAGTAGAGGATCCATCTATATTGAGTTGTCAATGCAAGCCAACTCCTTCACCAGGGAAAGTGGTTCACCAGGGACTAGGTTCAATATAAATTTGCTCACCTCATGGAGGCTCTACATGAAATGGGGAACATTGCTTCATAATGTGGGATGACTGATCCATGTGGATATTGGTGTCCACCTAGACCTCTAGTTAGTTTCGTATGTTTCCTTAATTTAGCAGCATTTACTATTTTTAGCAATTTTCGAGTCCTGAACTTATGGAGCTATTTTGACCCCCTAAATGATGTTTTTTCTTAAAGGTTTGCAACAACTTAGACCTACAGAAAATCTTGTATTACTCGAAGATATATTTCCACCGAGGTATCGTATGCGCTAAACAAATATCATTTGACCAAGTTATGACCCCGGAAGTTGGCTGCCCAACTATCCCCAACGAGGCCCACAAACTCTCGGCATTTCATATTCTGGGGGTAGTGTTTTGGTTGATTAGGGTTTTCCCTTATTGTTGAATAATAAAAAGGCCCTTGAGCCTCATTGTAACATAGTTCAGAGACATGTAGTCACTACATCTCTTCTAAGAGATAAGCTACCATCACCCAAGCCATTTTATTTTCGTTCTGTATGTAAGCGTATTTCAGTTCTTTGATATTAATGAAATGAAGTTTTATTTCTTCTGCATCTATGTGTTTATGTGTATATTTGTATTTTTTTGTGTTCCTAAATAATTCCAGATCACTTACACTGGGTAGGAGACCCAAGAAGAGCTCTTAAATGGCTATGTGTGGGATTAGTAGAGTAAGAGAGGGATTAAGCATTCGAACAAGACTCAAACATAGATCACACACATGAATTACATCATTACAATCTAGGGGAATGCACAAGACTCACAATCAAAAAATCACACCTTGAAACGATAACAAAGTGACACTTGTTTCTAAGTGTGACAAATGAAACACCACATTGCGACACATAGAACACAAGTTGCGGCACAAGTGTTGACTATGACCAAAAAGTGTGTTAAGTTATAGGAATGTGTCTAGAGCATATTCATATGATATACAAGACCATATAATGCAGAAGAGTGTGTTAGATCTTCTTCTAGTGATGTGCGAAGGTTTGACACATACAAGAGGGGAAATAGTTAGAAGCGACACTTGCGATAGTAAGAAAGCGTGAAAATGACACTTGCAAAAACTAAAGAAAGTGAAACAACATCTACTAGAGTGAATATAACATGAAAATGATGCTTTTACAGTGGAATTAAGCAAAAATGACCATCACGAAAGAGAAAGAAACACTTGTGAAAGCAAAGGCGTGCAAAAGTGACAATTAAGAAAACTCACAAAAATATAAGTATAATTGTAACCAAAGTGAGAGGGATTGTCGGGTGATATAGCGCACTGACTTTCAACATGAGTTAAACATTACACAAGTATTTTCCTTATGGACTGCACAGTCACTATTCATAGTGATTGCGCAAGAACTATAACTAAACATTGAGCAAGCTCTATTCCTAGAGGTTGTGCAAGCCTTACTCTCAAGGACTACGCAATGCATGTCTATGCTTGCGAAAGAAAGGCAAGCTTGGTGCATTCATCAAGGAATAATCATGTGTGGGTAATTGAATCTGAAACTTAGGAACTGATAAGAATAATTAAATACTTAGAAAAATATTAACTGACCACGGAGTGACCATGGAATGACAAATCACAAGATCCTTAGTAGGCTCCAAAATTCAAGTGTAGTAAAATTTTTGGAGGGCATTTGTTGCAATGACAACACTTGGCAACACACTGGTAGAAGTATAGCTTCTTTTTTTAGGTTTTACCCTACGAGTCTCAGTCTTTTAAGAAGTATTGATTCATTATGAGGATTACCTTGGCTTCCCCGTTTAACCCGGTTATAGATAAAATCTCCTCTATTCATTTCCTATGTTAAACACATTCATAAAACTTGCTATATCACGATTGTTTTGATCTAGGATAATGGTAATATGTAGTTATGAGTTTAAGATAATCAGATTCTTAGTTTTCATCTCTGGGATTGCTCTATTTCCAACAGGCCTATTTAGTACCTTGACAAATTTACTTGCTTCACCTCTCTACATAGGAGTCCTTTCTCTTCTTTCACCCTTTATTTATTTATTTGTCTAAATGTACGTAGGCACTCATTTATTTTATTGAGGTGAAAGAGGGATCTTGACTTATTGAGAGAAGAATAGGTTGTTGCTTCAAAGATAGTTATATATACACTTGAAATTGATTTGATCGCTATTAATTTCCCCCTTCACATTCTTTACTTGATTGGATTGGCAAGAAAAATACCAGTTAATCACAATTCCAAGTTAAGAAATCAATATCCTAGAAGAAATATAGGCATCATGGTTTTGCTAATGGCTTTCCATTCGAATGAATCATATTTTTCATTCAAACATCATTGACTTTAAAAGATATGTAAACCCAAATAGAGAAGAGGAAATATATTATCATAGCATTCTTCGTCATCCCAATAATATTTCAAAGCTTTGCCACATTGTCTTTTCAGCCAAAAGGAGCATCTTTCATGTAGGGCCTTGTTAAGCGAAAGAGAAAAGAAAAGACAAGACAAAACAAGGAAACAAGACCAAAAGGACAGAAAATAGAAAATTGAGCTAAAAAGGAACATGTGAGACATAACTAAGCAAAAAAAATACTAAAGAGAGCAAGTATAGGATGAGTGCAAAAGGGAAATTAGAATGTAGCTAGACCTGCTCCTAACCTAACTATCTAGAAGGCCAAGGCTAAGTGTAATGAAATTTCCAATGTTGCCACCGTAATTGTTCTCAACCCACAAACACAAAGATATGAGTAATTAAAAATGATGTAAGACTATGTTCAATAGAGAAGACAAGAAATTCAATAGCTTGCACAAAAATATTGAAGGTATTTCTTGTCAGCGGAAAAATGTGCCATAACAACTAATCTTAACCCACCTACAACCTTACCTTTTCAATTAGAATAATGATAAAACAAGCTTGAAAAAACTTCTTGTGAATGTACCGTCATCTGTGTTGTCCTCCTTAGCAAACATCAAGGAAGATTAAAGCTTATTATTAATAATTAGCTAAGTAAGATGTTTCTAGCCAATCATAGATTCAATCATGAAATCCAAAACAATCCTTTTGAAAACCTTGAGATTCTCGGGAGAATGAACTTTAAATTGGCACATCCACATCATGAGGAGAATACTGCAAGGAAAAGGTAACTTGATCTTGAGCTTTGTCAAAATAGTGAGGACCTGACATAACAATCAACAAAGACTGAAGTGCCTTAGCTATTTGACAAGTATTTGAATAGTGAAATGATAAATCATAATGATGAAGGGGTTGAATGAGAACAATGAATATAAAATAACTATCATCTGATATACCAGTGGGAAAATTATTTATGGAACGGCAGTTGCTAGATCCAATACTATGATTAGATTGGTGGCTTGAAATACAATATTCTTGATTCTTTATCGGTTCCAATTGTGTCCAATTCCATCCTAGACCAGTAATATGAAAGCTTGTGGAATCAAAAGTAATTGTTGGCCCTGTAAATCTAGGAAACTGATTAAAACAACATGTTGAAAAAAGGTTTGAAGGATATGTCAAATCAAGTCTAGTATCCATATCATCATGGGGGTTTTGATCTACTAAATGGTTCAAGCAATGAATGCTACTAAGAAGGATTGATTGGGCTAGAACAATATTGATTAGCTTCATGACATTGATGATAGATATTAGGAGTTGATCGTTCACCAAAATACTTAACAAATATGAATTATTCAACCAATGATAATCTTTAAAATGATCAAATGCATAGATATGGCATCCATGAAATATATACATCCCAAACACAAATTAAATACAAGAGGTCTAGATGAAAACGAATTAACTACAACAAAATCCTCTATTTGATCAAAAACTTGATCTTGAGAAATAGAAAAATTATGTGAAAAAATCCCAATATCCGTTAGGAACGAGTTTGCATCCAGTGAAATAATATGAAGGGAAGAGTTTTGCGATGAAATCCATATTTGAAATGGTTCAAGGATTTCATCAAGATTTCAAGAACTTGACATAACCACCAATGAAAGTTGCAGTGCCTCGACTAATTGACAAATTCCAAAACTTTAAAAATTTGGATAACTACATTTTGAGAAATGAATCAGATTGCAAATTGTATGTGGACAACTACTATTAGTTAAATTAATAGGATCACTATTATACGGATGGAAACCATCTATATCATTGGTTTGATCAGATTTTACAACCTCAACAAACAAATTACTCAAGTCATAGGATTCTTTTGATTGTGCATCTAAAGATGTACATATCAGAAGAAAGCCATGGGGAATTTGAATTATAGGGTTATCTTGTGCAAGGCTAGAATTTACAAAGCATGGGGTGGGTGTTTGATGAATTAATCACTTTCTTTTTCACCATGAATTATGGCTAAAGAAGAAGTATTCCAAAGAGAATCTTCTTTGACCTAATCAGATTTAAGACCTAAATATTTCGAATCAAAATCTTCTTGAGAAACTGAGAGATCAATTGGAGAACATAGGAATTCATCATCATATACATCAATGGACTCACCATCATCATAATTATGGTTTTCCAATACTTTAGATTGATTAAGAAAACTGATTTCACTCAAGTGATTGTTGAGATTACTAGGTTCTAAACCAATCGCGAATGGAGGAACATCATCTTGACATAAAGGGTTTTGAAAAAGAGAAGAGAGATTGAAATAATATCCACCTTTGTTGGCATTATGGCTAATGTGTTATCCTTGGTGGAAACCTTCTTGATAAAGATGTACTTGATGTCAAAATTGATGATTGTGGAACTAATGTAGACTGGTATAGATGTTATAGATGTGGACAAAGAAATGGTAGATGGATGACAATTTAGTGAATGTAGAGAAAGTATACACAGTTCCTATGAAGAAGGGTCATGTATAGAATTCGAACCATGGTAATATGGATACCAAGGTGTTCAAAAATGTAAATATGTTCGATCTTAAATAATGTACTTGAGTCATTATGTAATGTACTTGTCAAAATAATAGAGAAAATGAAAATTATTATTATTATTGTGACTTATTAAAGCATGGGTTTCACGCTTGGGTCACCATATTGTAGGTCAAAGTCCACATTGTAGACTTCTATTATTTATTCTAAGTCTATAGAGTTATTGTACATTTAAATATACCCTTCTTGGGCTTTTGAATCATGTAAAAAAGTTAAGTATTGAGTCAAATATGAATTATGTAACCTCCAAACCATGTTGGCCTATGGGAATATCAAGTCGGCCTAAAAACCCTATTTGACTCAACAAGAAGCCTATAAAGGAAGGTCATTGAATTCATTTGGAGCATAATTCTCTCATCAATTTTGAATTATCTCGGAGCTGGGAAGAAGTGCGAAAATCTCTTATTGCTGGGCAGAAGTGCGAAGTTCTCTTGTAGCTAGGAAAGTCTGTTTTCGGGAAGCTGAAGTGAGTGCAAGTTTGGGGAAGTCTAAGGAGACAAGGAAAATCAAAATTTTGGTGTCTCTCTCTCTCTCTATTTCGGGTCATGGATTGGGATATCGAAGTCTTCCAAGTTTCATTGTTGTCGAAAGCCATCAATTGCCGTAAGTTGCTGCATAGTCAAAATTGCTGGGAAGAGGTTGAAATTTTGGGAGACTGACTTTGTGTGGAGGAAAGGTATTGTCTTTGTCTAAGATGAAGAGTCTCAGAGAATACTATTGAAAGGAAGAATTATATTGATTTGGTTTTCCCCTTGAGGGGGGTTTTGCCTTGGCATATGCCTACATCTTGTGTCTATTATTTCATGTGATGCTACTTTTGGTAATTTCTTGATGAACTAAAGAAAGAAGATATAAATAATTGTAATATTTAGAAATATCATAAGTAATTATAAAGATCAAGAAAATATTTACTTCCTTTCTTATTTTCTAACATGGTATCATAGCTTTGGTGAAGAAGGAAGAAAAAGGCAGTCTCAAGCACTTGATCCATTCATAGGTACTCTCTCAGGGAAGGAGTCTATTATATTCAAGGAAGATCTATAAATAAATCAAGGGTGAGAAAAAACTTGAAGGAACATCTAACTTCAAACCCTGGAAGAAGAGGATTGACCTAATCCTTGAGAAGAACAAGGTGCTAAATTTGGTAAAAGGAAATGTAAAGAAGCCTGCAGAAGAAGCAAGTGATGCCGACAAAGTGAAATTCAGGGATTTAGAATTGGTGGCTATGACTCTAATGATATAAGGGATAAAATACTATCTTGTACCATTCATAGATAAAATCGATCATGCTCAAGAGATGTATGAAGCGTTGTCGAACTTGTTCACTATTAAGAACATTGGTTCAGTAGCAAGTTTGAAGAATGAGATGAGGACTACAAAGATGACTAAAGAAGATATTCTGGCAACCTTCTTTATGAAGATAGCTAGACTCAGGGATGGTATCTTTGCCATCGATGAGATTGTTCTGGAGAAATAACTGGTGATCACTGCTTTATTAAGATTTACACCTTCTTGAGGTGCATTTGTTGTAGGTCTCAACAGTTGGAAGGTAGCTCCCACCTTTGAATAATTATGGACCACCTGTAGTCAAGAAGAATTAAGAATCTTAATGGTTGCCAATCCTGAAGGAGTATCAAATTCTTATGTTTCTCATCATAAATGAAAGAGATTGAAGTGATTGAGGAAGAAAGTTGACATGTCATAATAAGGTTCACTAAAAAGTGATTGTCCTGAGAATCCAAAGAATAAGAAGAGAGGAAGGGATCAAGACAACCTTTTGTAGAAGGGGACTCAAAGAAAGTCAAACCTGAAGAACCCGACATTATGGACTTTCACTATTAAGTCGTTTGCTTGTAGCTTTATATACTTTGTTTTTATATGTTTTAGAATTTATAGGTTTTTAACAAATTTTTTAAAAGACATTTTTGTATTGCTTTAAGTTTGTAGGTTTCCCTAGGGATTTGGAGGGAGCCCTCAACAACTCCCAAAGATAAGTATCTCATGTCTTTTCAGTTTTGGGTTCATGTATTCATTTAGTTTTTATTATATTAAATACTAATCACCTTTCTCCCTCTGTTGTCTTGACCAGGGAAAACATTTGAAAGAAGGAGGATCTCTCAAGACAAGGTTGGTCAAGAAACAAAGGTATGCTTTGAATACATGGATTGAAAGGATTATTCGTTTTATGATCTCTTACTAACTCTATTGTGACTAGCTATATTGAGTCTTAGTGATTCTTGTTTGTGTGATTCATCTCTTAATAAATCTACCCACCCCACCCTAAACTGTTTTGGTAGAACCCTAGACAGGTTATGGAAAACCCTAATCAAAGGGTATGTTGATATGAATGTCTGAAACCCTAAACTGCTTATGGGCATTGTGAAATGCTAGTTGAAGTTTTATTGATGATGTATTTTATGGGATGATCAGAAAATCTTAACTTGTTAGGGTTAAATGATAAGGTCTAAAAATCTCGGAACTCTTTAAGTTTCTAGTAATGTAGGGTTTGATATGTTTCTACATTGGAACCCTAACTCATTGGGGTTTGGGGGAATGTGTGAGCAAGACCCTTACATTGTATTAAAAATAATTTCCTTGGTATGTTTGTGTTTGTCTGATCAAACCCTAGTGTAATCAAATAGTTGTGTGTCTAACTCTTATTGATCATTATAAAGTTGGGTTTGACTAACACTGGATATGAAATGTATTTGCATGATGATGAAATCTATGTATATATAGACATGTCCTTTTTGGTTGATACTCTAGGTTGGTCTAGATCATATATAGTAATATTGTTCGACATATGATATGCTTATGTATGGTTATGAATTCCTAGATATATGTTGACCTAGTTATTGATGGTCATAAGTCTTAGGACTTAATGGAAGTCCTTGTCTTAGGACTTAATGGAATTCCTTGTTTCAGGATTTAATGGAAGTCCTTGTATGAGATTCTAGGATGATGATATATGGAAATATAGGTTGTTGTAAGATAAACCCTAGAGACGTAAATTATCCACTATGTGAGATATAACTATCTGAAATCTTTTAAATGATTGTTGAAAATGAGAATCTAAGGTTTTGCAGTTAAATCCTAGTAGCGACATTGTCTAATGTGAAATGTAACAATTTGAGGTCTATGTATTTAATGATTGTTGAGATTGTGGAATTCTAGGATTTTGGAATTAAACCTTAGTCAAAGTAAAATATCTGAAATGTGACGATTTCAGACTTTTATAAGATTGCCGAGATTGTGAAATTGGAATTCTAGGGTTTTAAACCTTATTCGAAATCTATGAAATGTGATGATTTGAGAAAGATTGTTGAAATTTGAATTTTTGGTTAAGATTGATGATTGATCGGAAATATAGGGTTTGAAACTAACCCTAATGATAGTTGGTCATGTTAGTGATTGATTGATGGTTGATTGAAAATCTAGGTGTTGGAACTAACCCTAGTGGAAGCTGGTCAAGTTAATGACTAAGTTGTGATTGACTGTGATTGATTCTTTTGTATGAAATCTAGGATTTGTATGAAGCCCTAGTGAGACGTCTAACATATGAATTTTGAAAGCGTGATAGATGCTTTGCAGATCTAGATTTGTGTGAAATGTTTCTAGGGTTTGATATGTGTTGTAGTAAGGTATGTCATACCTTTGGAAGACACATTGAAACCCTAGATGGATTGAATGTTGACATGAATTAGTCCAGGGTGTATAACAAAGTCCCTAGCAAGATGTTGAAGAGTATATGTCTCTTGTTTGTATTTGAGTTTTGGTATCTGAAATGTATAAATATGAAATGCTTCCATGATTTTGATATGGCTAACATCATGCTTCTATAGAATTGGTTGTACTTTCTATTTAAGTTGTGCAGGTACATAATCTTTAACCTGGTGAAGATGCTTATTGATGTGATAAGCATGATATGATTGATGATAACTCTGATAAAATGGTTGGAAGCCACAAAATATTCTCTGATGACAAAAAGGAAGAAGTTTATCTCCCGGAGGAAGCATGAATAGAAGAGACCTCCCTAAGATTAAGAGGGAGTCCGGATAAAGAGGTGCTTCCTGGTTCAGAGGGAGGGCATAACTTGGTACTAATTGAAGAATGAATTTCAGAGGATATGTTGTTGCATGAGAAGTGGGAAGGAAAACATATACTTGAGGAATCTTATGTCAAAGATTCAATTGATAGTCCTACTATGGAAAGATGGAAAGCAACATCAAGTCGTTTGAAAGACCCCAAAGGTTTGTATTTGATTATGTACATGTGAAAGTATATTATTGATTGGGGTTGTGTTTGTATAGGTGAATCTCTCGAAGGATTTGATAACATGTTGGTTACTAATTAGGTTGATTGGGAGAGATTGGTCATTCTTTATCTGCTAGATCACGAGTTGTTGAGGCTTTGTGAGTGAAGCATTGGCTCAGAGGACATATGGCCAACAAATTGTGTTGATGTCTAGAAGTTGGAAAGGTGGTGTTAATCAAAGAGCTTTGTTTTGGATACACACCTGGATTTTTGGGTTGATGGTTAGCAAATATTCTTGAGGGTACCTAAAGGGGTTGAAATCTTGAGTCCATCTTAGTCCCACCTAGATAGATTGCCTTGGTCAGGAATATATTACATGGCATTGCAATGCCTAAAGTATTGAGTGACTTGTTGGATAGATTGCCCTAGTCAGGAATCTAGTCCATGGTATTGCCGTGCCTAAAGTTCTTCATGGTCCATATAGTTTAAGATCTTCCATTGTATTTGTACATTATGAATACCTCCCTAGTTAAGAGGTAGTGTTGGAAAATGTAACTATGTTCGATCTTAAATAATGTACTTGAGTCATTGTGTAATGTACTTGTAAAAAAAATAAAGAAAATAATAATAATTATTATTGTGACTTATGAAAGCATCGGTTTCGTGCTTGGGTCACCATGTTTTAGGTCAAAGTCCCCATTGTAGAATTCTAGGATTTATTCTGAGTCTATAGAAGTATTGTACATTTAAAGAGACCCTTCTTGGGCTTTTGAATCATGGAAAAAGGTTATGTATTGAGTCAAATATGAATTGTGTAACCTCCACACCATGTTGGCCTAAGGGAATATCAAGTCGACCTAAGGACCCTATTTGACCCCACAAGAAGCCTATAAAATGAAGGTCATCAAATTCATTTGGAGAATTATTCTCTCATCAAGTTTGAATTATCTTGGAGTTGCGAAGAAGTGTAAAAATCTCTTATTGCTGGGCATAAGTGCAAAGTTCTCTTGTAGCTGGGAAAGTCTATTGTCGGGAAGCTGAAGTGAGTGTGAGTTTGGAGAAGTTTAAGGAGACAAGGAAAATCAAAATATTGGTGTGTCTCTCTCTCTGTTTTGGGTCCTGGATTGGGAGATTGAAGTCTTCCAAGTTTCACTGTTGCCGGGAGCTATCAGTTGTCATAAGTTGCTGCATAGTCGAAACTGGGAAGAGTACGAAATTTTGGGAGGCTGACTTGGTGTGGAGGAAAGGTCTTGTCTCGGTCTAGGGTGAAGAGTTTCAAATAATACTATTAAAAGGAAGAATTATCTTGACTGGGTTTTCCCCTCGAGGGGGGTTTTTCCCTGGCATGTGCCTACATCTTGTGTCTATTGTTTTATGTGTTGCTGCTTTTGGTAATTGCTTGATGAACTAAAGAAAGAAGATATAAAGAATTGTAATAATAATAAAAATCAAAAGTAATTATCAAGATCAAGAAAATCTCTACTTCCTTTCTGATTTTCTAATACAAGGGTCATTACCATGGTATTGGCCTATAATAATGGTTGTGACAATGTTTATTTGATCCCATCAAAGAATACTAACTACATTACCAAGGGATCTACCTAAGGTATTGGCTAAGGATAAAAGCTATATAAGGAGATGCATATCAAGGTGTTACGTATGCAAGTAATTAGTTATTCATGTGTGATTTGATCTGGAATAGGTGTGCACTAGAAAGAAAGGAGATGGCTCAATTCTAATAGATCTGAAAGTGTAGTGAAGACTAATGAATACACTTGCTTGATATGTTTATGCTTTTAGCTAAAAATTATAGATCTATGGTTATAATGATGTTGTGATATGAATGTGTGTCAGTTAAGTTTGCGGAATGTGAATTATGTTTGTAGCGAAAGGTTTCAGATCTATACACATGTTTGCTTTAGGATAGTCATGTACATATGCAAATATTTTTCTGTTAAGTCGCATATATATTCTAAAGTTTATTTATTCAATATGTTGAGATATATACGCAGGTGTTATGCATGGTAGTTTTGTACATACACTGATCTATTCTATGGAAGTAGCGTATACATACTAAGGTTTGAACTATTTCTTTATGTTCATAGTCGATGATGTCTGGTCTATTTGTTTTTGTATGTCAATGATGTCTCTATCTTGATGATTTGTGTTTGACAAAGTTGATTGGGTTGGATGTGGAATGGAATATTGATTGGTAATGATGATACAACGTGGTGATAGGTGATTAGTTCAATGATTTGTGATTGGTTTAGTGATTTGTGATTGGTTCAATGATCTATGTATGGATCAATGGTTGATTTGGTATTACAATAATTCATGATTCAATGTTCAATAATAAGAGATATGTACGCAAGTGTTAAACAAAGGAAATGTGTATATATGTGGGTTTTATTCTGAACAATAGTGCATGCAATTTGAAGTTAAATTTGGTTAGGGTTTGCAAGGTTGTTGGTTGATGACAGTTGATGAATTTTATTTATTTGCTTTATGGATGTTTTATATATGCTATGGATTGGTTTGATCTAGTTCCAATAGTTGGTTAAGGTTCAGTTCGGTGATTGGTTTTCTAATGATACAATGATTCAGTTGGTTCTATGATTATAGTTCATTTTCAATATTCAATTTGCTATTGAGCATAATGTTGGGTGTGGATCTAGTATGAAATATTATGAAACATGGTCCACGAAGGGTGCTGAGGGTTGGATCATTTAGTAGGGAGTCAAAGCTTCCTTCCAGTGGTAGTTGGTAAATTTGTTCACGGGGTAGGAACTCCCTTCTAGTAGGAGCTGATAAACAATATCAAGGGGTTGTAGCTCCCTTCTAGTGGGTGTTGGAGAACGAGTGGAGGTTGTTGCCTCCTGCAGGTGGGTGCCTGCGTGCTGGTAAGAACATGCACTAGTACAAGATGTAATGAAGTTTTTATTTATAATAAAAGAACAATATAGAGACAACAACAATAGCGGTTTTACCCTACATTGGGGTTCCACCTAAAAATCCCGGTGTTCGTGTGTGTTGATGATTTATCTTATCTTTATTTCTCATGGTTCCTGCTTAATAAATGAATAATGCAAGAATGTCACATTGATTAATGATAAACAATTGATGGAACATATTAAAATTTATTTAACTAGATATACATAGTTTTACTTCACTAAAGTCGCGTAGAAACATAGGTTGCATGAATGACAGTAGCGTACATAATTTTTAATGTGAAATTGAAATTTTAAGTGAATTAAAAATACTAATTCACCCCTGCCCCCTCTTAGTATTTTTCCTAACAATTGGTATCAGAGCAGGTTACTCTAGCAACAACTTAACCAGCTGAGCGTGGATTAGGGACAATGGCAAAGAAGCAAAAGAAGAAGGCAAGTCAAAGGAAGAAATCAACTCAACAAAATTGTGGCAGTGAAAGTGATATATAAGATATAATGACGGTTATAGATGTCAAAAATTATTCAACTACTGGAACACCCCACTTTCTATTGAACAAGAATGAAGAAGATAGTAACAAAGACTTATCAGGTACTGGTTTTTGTTCTAATTTTGGTCCATTTCCATGGCTATGTAATAATGATAGTAAAGATAATAGTGAACCAACTGAAATTGCTATCATGGGTAGAAGTGAAAGTAATCATTGTAAAGAGAAAACAGAAATGGACATTGAAGGTATGTTTATGCTTAGTGATACTAACTATCAGGAGTGTAATGAAAAGATGAAGTCTAAGTTAATAAACCTTGGATTTGATGTTTGGAATTTAGTATGTAATGGTTTCACTAAAATTCCCTCGTTAAGTGAAGAATTTCAAAAGAATAATGTGGCATTAAATGAAATCATCGGTAACATACTTGATTCAACATTAGGACATGTTATGCATTATGAAATTGGAAAGGAATTATGGGATAAAATGTAGGAAATCCATGAAAGAAAAACAAAGGAAGATTGTTCATCAGGGGAACCAATAGGTAATCTTGTTTCTAAAGGAAATAATGATGTGTCAAAATATGAGTATGATATGTTAGATGGAGTTACTAATTCAGAAGAAAACATGTTAGAGAATGCTCTTAATCTTAGACGAAAACTTGCTTTTGCTTTGAAAAGGATTAGCTATCTTAAGAATAAGTTACAGGCATATGAAAATAGGGATCATGATAAATCAATAAATACTGCAATAAAACCTAATCAATAGTGTGAAGGGCTTGAAGCTGAGATCGTTTCTCTAAGGTTAGATCTTGAAAAGTCAAACAAATGAAATTAAGAGATACTTCAAGTATTTGAAGAACAAGAGAATGTGATGAAGGAATATATTATCGAATTAAAGGAGAAATTGGAAGAAGGAAGAAAGGTTGAAAAAGGAATGAGGAAGCAATATCTGGAAGGAGAAGAGCAATGTTAAGGACTAGAGGTCAAGGTAAATATTCTAAAAGTTAAAGTAGAAGAAAAGGATAAACACTTGAAATTTCAAGATAGTATTAATATTTTGAATAACATTCTTAATAATCAAAGGTCTCCCTCCATTAAATCTAGACTTGTTTTTCATGAAACTGTAAAAGGTGAATCTAGCTCACAAGCTTGTGCAAGAAATTTTGAGGTTAACAAAGCAAACTCTGAAAGACCTAGTAAAGAGATGAGAATTCAACCATATCAACAACTAAGGAAAATGTATTTTCAAAGGAAATAAATTGCTCCCAATAAAAGAAACATTAATTGATTCTCTCCTCTGATCAATGGTGTTGAATGTTTTATATGTCATAACTATGGACACATTGCAACTGATTGCAAAAGCAGATTGTTTTGATTTTAAGAAAATAGCCACTTCACAAGAAGATCATCAACTCCCAATTATTCAAGTTTCTTTTAAGGATGTTGTTTTTCTTGCAACATATTTGGTCACAAAACTATTGATTGCAATAAAAGGAATATGAAATAGAAATATTATAATTCCCCTGCTCCCTTTTTTGGTCATATAAGATGTTTTACTAACAAGTTTGGGTATGTAGCAAAAGAATGCAGGAACAAGTCAATGAATTCATAGAGGCAACAATATGGTTTCCTCCAAGGCAAACAACCGGACAAGAATATTGTTACCAAAATACCTGAGAAATATGGATCCATCAACACTGCTCATATTAAGCAAAAGGAAGAAGAACAAATAAGGTGTGGCCTTGATCTTTGCTCATTTGAAGATGAAGATGAATGGTACATAGACAATGAATGCTCTCATCACATGGTTGGAGACAAGAACAAGTTTGAATCTCTCAAGAAAAATAAAGATGGTAAATTTATTCTTGGAAATAGTGCTCCAACAAAAGTTCTAGGAAAAGGTAGAGTCAATCTTGGTAAGTATACAAAAGTACTTGATGTGTTATTAGTTCAAAGGTTAAAGTATAATATTCTAAGTGTAGGTTAAATAGCTGATAAAGGACATGTAATTATGTTTACTTCAAATAAATATAAAGTTATCAAAGAAGAGTCTGTAAAGGTTATAATAAGAGGAGTCATAAATGCAGAAAAATATACGTGCTAGTAAAGAAGAATTCAGGCAGAAATAAGAGGTATAGTTCCTCTTCTTCTTTAGATTCATAGTAAAAGAAGATGGTCCTTGCTGCAGTATATTTTTCTTAACGTGTTCTTCTAATAGTGACTGTAGAAGTGAATATGAGGTACATAACCTCATGGAAAACAGGTGATGATTATCAAGTCCATTGATCACTGGTGTATGATATGAGGGAGAGTTACACATATGTATCTTAATGATAATTTCCTATGTTGATTTGATGAGTTTATTACTAACATTGCATCTGATGAAGAAACAATGAAAAAGAACAGACATGACAGGTTCAAGGGGAGCTATGGATATAAATAATCCGTAATTTACTTTCTTTGCGTGGATCTTATGAAAGACAGTCACGTGTCTACGCATTTTTCGATCTACACAGTCGCGTATGCATCTCTATGATGAAAAAGAGTGGCACAGATTCAGGGGAAGCTTCTGTTATGCTTCCATCAGTTTATTATTGATACTCTGACACTGACATTGGTTTACTTCAGTCTGTTAATAATTCCCGTATTTGATTGGTTCATGATGAGTTTATGAGTAGTTGCAAAATCCTATATTACTATTATTGAAATGGTTCTTTGATTCTTTTGTTGATTGTTGAGATGGATATAATATAAAATTTTACAGTGAAGAGTTGACACAGCTTTAGGGGGAGCATCTTTTATGCTTCTAATCATTCACTATTTGTATAATGGTCTCTTATTAGGATCTGTTGATCTGACATTGGTTGATGATGACGAGTTCATGATTTACTCACTGTTTGTTGACATTGATGAGAAGATTTATAAATTGTTGTCATTATGGCATGGGTTATCAATGATGCTTGGAGTACATGTGGAGAAGTTATGGATGATGCCTATATGCTACCTAAGTTGCATTTTGGTGAAGATGTTGATGAAGTCTGATTCTCGCTATTACCTTGATAAATAATGATATATAAGCTATGTCCATTCTAGGTTATGACGTTGATAACTTCTATCCTACTCAATGATTTGTGATGCTGGAGCTTTTACTTGTTTTACACATATCTTGATTGATGCATATATATGCTACATATGATGTTGATGCTTGAGGATTGTGGCTCTTCCTATATATGGAAGGAAAGTGCTGACCTTGATGATATGAGGTCAAGGGGATGAGTTGATGACAAAATATTTTTGTACAATCATATGCTTCTGCTATAGTTGATTGGTGACACTTGGAAGCACTGCACATATTGAGGATGTTCATGCTGCTGTATTTGTTGCTATTATAAGATGATTATGTTCAGATGCACATTTAGAGCATGTTGGTTGCTAATGATTATCATGTTTTTGCTACAAAGGATACTTCATAGATGAGATCCTTGTTATGGTTATAAACGTCATGTGTGTCTCTTGATGTAAAGGTCATGAAAAGATCCATATTGTAAATCATCGTAAAATTTAGTCATGTATGGGCTATTGGGGTCAAGTCATGCTATGTATGTAATCCCATTATTTTGGGACATTGATGTAAAATTTGGGTCCAATATGTAAACCCAATATGTTTGGTGTTTGATGTAATCATGAGTCATTGGCGATAGAAAGGTCATATTTGTTTGAGTCATAAAGCCTTGTACTTTCATTTTATATCTTCAAAATGTCCAACATATGCTCAAGGGAAGCACAGTCAGTATGCAGATTCCCTGATTCATATTTAGCATATCAAACCTACAACGATCAACACTACAAGGGAAGTACTTCATTTAGCCTAGTTCAACCCTTTGCCCTTGACGTCGAAGGGGGAGAGAATCTTGGTGTTTGGAGAGAGGTATTTGGAGAGAAGTCTTAGTTATTGTAGTGTGTTTGTAGGTGGTGTCCAAACACCAAAGTGGTTTCCATTAATTCCAAAGGGGAAGATTGTTGGCATGATGGATAATGTGTTGTCCTTAACGAAAACTTGCTTGATAAAGATGTAATTGATGTCAACATTGAGGATTGTGGAACTAATGCAGATTGGTATAGATGTTACAGATGATGTGGACAAAGAAATAGAAGGTGGATGACAATTTAGTGAAATTTTAGAAAGTATATGTGGTTCCTGTGAAGAAGGGCTATGTAAATAGGCAGGTCATATGGGTAAAAGTTGTGTACAGAATTTGAACCATGGTAATATAGATACCAGGGGTCATTACCATGGTACTGGCCCATAGTAATGGCTTCGACAACATTTATTTGATCCCGTCAAAGAATACTAATGAAATTACCAATGGATTTGCCTAAGGTGTTGGCTAATGCTAAAAACTATATAAAGAGATGGAGATCAAGGTGTTATGTGTGTAAGTAATGAGTTATTCATGTGTGATATGATCTAGAATAGGTGTGCACCAGGAAGCAAGGAGATGGCTCATATCTAATATATATGAAAGTGTAGTGAAGAATAATGAATACACTTGCTTGATCTATTTATGCTTGTAGCTAAAATGATAGATTTATGGTTGTAATGATGTTGTGATATGAATGTGTGACAATGAATTTTGCGGAATGTGAATTATGTTTGCAGTGAAAGGTTTCAAATCTGTATGTAGGTTTGCTTCCATATAGTTGCATACATATGCATATATGTTTGTATGAAGTCACATATATATTTTGAGATTTGTTTATTCAGTATGTTGAGATCTGTATGCAGATGTTACGCATGGTAGTCACATACATACATTGACATGTGCTATGGAAGTAGCATATACATACTAAGGTTTGAACTATTACTTGATGTTCACAGTCGATGATGTCTGGTCTATTTGTTGTTGTCTATCAATGATGTCTCTATCTTGATGATTTGTGTCTAACAATGTTGGTTGGGTTGAATGTGGAATGGAATATTGATTGGTAATGATACTACATTGTGGTGATCTGTGATTAGTTCAATGATTTGTGATTAGTTCAATGATGTATGTATGGCTCAGTGGTTGATTCAATATTATAGTAATTCATGATTCAATGTTCAATAATAAGAGATTTGTACATAAGTGTTAAATAGAGGAAATACGTATACACATGGGTTTTATTATCAACAATAGCATATACAATTTGAAGTTAAATTTGGTCAGGGTTTGCAGGGCTACAGGTTGATGACAATTGATGAATTTTGTGTATTTTCTATCTGGATGGTTTATACTATGGATTGTTTTGATTTGGTTACAATAATTGGTTAAGGTTTAGTTTAGTGACTGGTTTGCTGATGATACAATGATTCAATTGGTTCTGTGATTATAGTTTAGTTTCAATATTCAATTTGGTATTGAGCATAATGTTGGGTGTGGATCCAGTATGAAATATTATGAAATGTGGTCCACAAAGGGTGCTAAGGGTTGGAGCTTTCAGTAAGGGAGTCGAAGCTTCCTTCCAGTGGTAGCTGGTAAATTTTTCAGGGGGTAGGAACTCCCTTTCGATAAGATCCAGTAAACGAGATTAGGGGGTTGTAGCTCCCTTCTAGTGGGTGTTGGAGAATGAGTGGAGGTTTTAGCCTCTTAGAGGTGGGTGCCTGCATGCTGGTAAGAGTCTGCGCTAGTACAAGATGTAATGAAGTTTTTCTTTATAATAAAATAAGAAGACAAATACGACGATAACAATGGTTTTATACCATATTGGTTTTCCACCTAAAAATCCTTGTGTTCATGTGTGTGTATATGTTTCTTGTGTGTCGATGATTTATATTCTCTCTATTGCTCATGTTTTCTGCTTAATAAATGAACTATGAAAGAATGATAAACAATTGATGGAACATATGAAAATTCAGTTAACTGGATATACTCAGTTTTACTTCACTAAAGTTGCGTACACACATGGGTTGTATAAATGATAGTAATGTATAGAATTATGAATGTGAAATGGAAATTTTAAGTGAATTGAAAATACTAATACCCCCCCCCCCCTTCAAAATTTTTCTTAACAACCTTTCTGCTCCTCTATGTAGAAATTATGGTGTAAGTTTGCAACTGTTCATGACGTTTTAATCAAAATCATAAGACACAAGCCTACTCTACTTCTCTATGGAATTTAATCCACAATTTAGAATAAAAACTTCAGACATGCAATAAGAAATAACACATGTGCACGTAATAGTTTTCTTGTGGAAAACAATCTACTAAAAACCCCAATGCCTGCTTGCGTCAATCTGATGAATAAAGATGTATTACAATTTCTTTTCTCAACTGAGAACAACTTGCAAGTGAATAACCTATCTATCTACTCACTGAGAAGCTTTGACCCAGAATCATTTAATTTATGTCTCTTCTTGAGCTCCTATTTCCTTGCTCTATTCCTTGAGAAATTAGACCCCTATTATTTAGGAATTTCTTCAAAATGGATTGCGCAACTACCAAGGTTGATCATTTGACTACATGAAACAAATGTATACTCAAGACTATTCTACAACTGATGTTACACTGCCTTGGAATATCCACCATAGCTGGGGAGCTTGAATTATCTGCATGCACAAGCTATTTTGGTTGAATGATCACTTAATTAGATGATCACTGAGTTTGACTAAAGTCCCATTGCACAACTGACCTTCCACTAGTTCCTCCAATAGTTGGAACTAGTTTAAGTGAAAATAACTTGAGATAATTGACTTTGATTTCTACAAATTAGCAATCGCACATGATTAATTGAAATCTAACTCCTTCAACTCAAATTTATCGAGTAAACTGGATGACACAAGCCATGTCACACAAGTCAACAACATCCAAGTTGTCTGCTGATGTGGAAATTCATTTTTTCTCAATTTAGTCAAGGAAAAATCAAATTGAGAATTTCTTGTTGCATTTCTCAACACTCCCTCTCAGCAAGAAAGGGATTATTGACCACCCCTATCCTACCCCTGTGGAACTCAAAATTTCCTCTTGATAAGGCCTTTGTCAAAATGTCAACATCTTGTTCCTCTGTCGAAATGTGTTGAAGTGAAATTATCCACCTTTGCACACAGTCCCATAATGGAGATACCAAATGTCTATATGCTTGGATCGATCTTGAAATGCAATATTTTCAGAGATTTAATGAAACTCTGATTATCATAGTAGATCACAGTTGGATACATCATCTGACCAAACAGTCCAATAGGTATCCTTCTCATCTAGGTCACCTCACATGTTGCTTGACTTGCAGCCATGTATTCTGCTTCTGTTGAGCTGAGCGCCACAAATATTTACTTCCTTCAATACTAGGAAATAACAACAGATCTAACACCAAAAATTCCACTTGATCTACTCTTTCGTTCCGATGGACTCCCCACCCATTCTGCATCTGTGAAGCCACACAAATTCACTCCCTTTTTCTATCTGTACCATAGTCCAAAATGGGTAGTGCCTCTGAGGTACTGTAAAAAATGCTTATCTACTTTCCAAAATAATTTGGTTGGCCAAACCATAGCTTGGCTCAATTGGTTGACTGCATAGCATATATCTGGTCGTGTGTTCACAAGATACACGAGTGAACCCACTAGCTGCTGATAAATGGTATCATCCACTTCTTCATCTGAAGTGGCATCTTCCATCCTCTAGTTGGTCGCTAGAGTTGTCTCCATGGGTTTCCAACTCTCCATGCAGAACTTCTTTAGTCTCTCATTTACATAATTTCATTGAGAGACAAACAATTCCCCATTTTCTTTCCATACTTCCAAGCCGAGGGAGTAATATATGAGACCCATGTCCTTCATTTCGAATTCCCTTGCACGGTCCTCCTTGTAAGATATGATCAGTTGCTCATCACCAGTTAAAATCAAATCATCAACATATAAGACGATAATAAAAAATTTACCTTCTACTAATATATTATAGAGGTTTGCATCCACTTCACTTTTGGTGAATCCTAAACCAATGAGATAACTATCAATCCTATTGTACCAAGCATGGTGTGCTTATTTGAGACTATGCAATTCTCGCTTAAGTTTGCACACATGATACTCTCAATCAGATGTCTCAAAACATTCTGGTTGATTGATGTACACCTCATCCTCAATAACTCCATTGAGAAATATAGTTTTTACATCTATCTGGTGGATCTTCCACCCCATCTACACAAGTAGAGCAAGAATCGATCTAATGGATGAGTACCTTTCTACAGGAGCAAAGGTATCCTCATAGTCAATTCCCTTAACTTGAGAGTACCCCTTGGCTAAAAATATGGACTTATAATTCTCTATGATTCCTTCTGCTACTTGCTTCACCTTGAAGATCCATCTCAAACCCACAACTGATTTATCTACTGGTCTGGGGACCACTTCCCAAACACTGTTCTTTACAATGGATTCATATTCCTCCACCATTGCATCAACCCATACAAGTTGCTATACTGCTTCCTCGAAAGAGGATAGCTTAGTCTCTACAAGCTTAGTATTAGAGCCATGTAGCCAGTGTACCGATCACGTGACCCTCTCTACGTATGCTGATTTGAAGGAGCACCCACATTCTCCCTCACATCCTGCACAATTATTTCAACTTCCCTGGTTATTTTTTTGCCTTATATGGATAGTTTTACTTAAGTGAATATCTCCAATATCATCTCCTCTACTTGTGTCTACTCCATAACTTCACGAGGTTCTTCCTTTGGAGATAAAATATCCTCTTGTAATGGGATATGAAGCTCCCTCTCAAGAGAGCACCGCATCACTTTCTCCTCATCAAAATTTACATCCCTTTGCACAACTATCATTATGAGGGATGGAAAGTACACTCAATATTTGTTGGGACTTTTTGTGTAACCCACAAATACCCCCAATTTCGTGGTCATCTTAAGCTTCTTCCTTGATTCTTTGGAGACATGGCAGTAAATAGAGGCTCCAAAAATCCTGAAGTGTGACACATCCATCTTTCTCCCCTAGAAAGCCTCCTTCAGTGTAATCATGCTCAGAATCTAATGAGGACTTTGATTCTGCAAGTAGACTACTGTGTTGCATGCCTTAGCCCACAAATGCAGAGGTAGGCCTTGGTCATGCAACATCACGCGCTACTGCCACAATACTATGGTTCTTTCTCTCAACCACCCCATTCTATTGTGGGTTGTGGGGTGTTGTCAACTCTCATTGAATGCCTTCTTTTGCACATAATTTTTAAACTCATTCAACATGTACTTACCTCCATTATCACTCCTGAGAGCCTTCACCTTCTTATTGATTTATTTCTCAACCAGTGCCTTGAATTCTATGAGCTTGGAGAATGTCTCATATTTCTTTCTCATGAAGAAGATCCAACGCTTTTGTGAGAATTCATCAATAAAAATGACAAAATATTTATGTTTGGCAGTGGAGGTTGTTGAGAAAGGTCCACAAACATTAGAGCGGATTCTTTCTAGGACGACATGTGCTTTGTTGTCCTGATCATGGAATGTGGATTTTGTGTACTTCCCCAAAGTACGTCCTGTTGCTCAAGCACTCCTTTGGGGAGGCCTGTGGTTATTTACTGCATAATTTTTAAGATGCCATGATGTAAATGGCTAAGTCTTCTCTGCTAAAGTTCACCGACATAGTGGCTCTGCACCTTCTCCGCATTTGTGCTTAATACGACACAATCTTCCACATCTAGCTTATATAAGTTATTAACACAAACCCCGATCTTCTTCACCTGTCATGTGGCTATGTGTCTCTAAAATTCCTTTCTTTTGTTGAAGATCACATCATAACCACAGTCTCCCAAAACTACAACAGAGATGAGATTTTTCTTTAGGCCCGGAATGAACATGACATTCTTGAGCCTGAGAGGGGAGCTTGACTCCCTCTGAAAGGTGACTATACCAATCTCGATCACACTGTAGCTTCCATCATCCCCCAACTCAATGTGCATTTGTAGGTCTTTCTCCTCCAGCTCACTGAAAAAATTTCTACACCCTGTCATGTGGAACGATGCACTTGAGTCCAAGTACCACACACTCCCCATCACTGTGCTGGCCATGCATGCCATAAGGGTAAAGTCAAGCTCAAAATGTGAAGCTAAGGCTTCACCTTCTGGTCCTCATGAAGTCTTCTTACTTGCCTTTTTGTGTTGACACTTTGTGGCATAGTGCTTGAATTTATGACAATGGAAGCATTTAATTTTGGACAAATATTTATGCTTTCCCCCTTGGCTGGATTCTGTTTTGGTTTGAGATTTATTCCCTTTTCCCTTCTTTCCCTTTCCAACCAATGCAAAGTTTTCTTCATCCTCACCCTTAGATGAAGTCCCATCTTTGGTGTTTAGCCTTATTTCCTCTTGTACCAAATCAAACCATAAGCATTCCCAATTCGGTAGTTTCTCCCTCCTGTTCACCAAATATTGGTAGCTATGTCAGCTCTTGGGAAGGCCTAAAAGGGCTAGGCTTACCTAGTAATCTTTTGGAAAATTAACACCAACCCCGCCAAGTTCATCACGACATTGTGTGAAAATTTTAAGATACTACGAAATAGTTTCATTCTTCTACATCTTGATACTTCAAAGTTTACCCTTGAGCTCTATCTTCATGCGGTCACTACTATTATCGAACAATTCTATTAGTTCTTTCCACATTATGAAATAAGTTTCTTTTCCATGGATATTTAAGACAATGTGATCCCGTAGTCCCTCCAAGATTATTCTCCTCACCTTAGCTACATCTTTCTTCTGCTGAGAAAGGTTTTAAGCATTAGATTGAAATGGTTTTGTAACATCTGTCTCATTGTATTCTAGCAATCCATTTTCATCCAATGCAACCTCCATGTGATCCTTCCATGTGATGAAATTAGAGCTTCCTTCCAAGGAATACTCTAGCCTCGGTCCATTGAAAGCCATCTTCTCAGCTTTGAAGAGATCGAGCTGCATTGAACTCCAAATTTGAATGTCTTGATAAACAACTTCAAAATTCTTGTTCTACTGTGAATATTGCTTTGATACCATGTAGAAATTATGGTGTATATTTGCAACTACTCATGAATTTTTAATCAAAATTACAAGACACAAACCTACTCTACTACTCTATAGAAGTTAATTACAATTTAAACAAAAAATTTAGACATGCAATAAGAGATAACACACATGCACACAATAGTTTTCCCGGAGAAAGTAATTTTCTAGAAACCCCAATGCCTGCTTGCATTAATTTGATGAATAGAGATGTATTAAAATTGCTTTAATCAACTAAGCACAACCTGCAAGTGAATAACCTATATCTCTACTCACTAAGAAGCTCTGACCCAGACTTACTCAATTTGTACCTCTACTTGAGCCCTTATTTCCTTGCAAGTGAATAACCTATCTCTATACTCACTAAGAAGCTTTGACCCAGTCTTAGCCAATTTATGCCATTGCTTGAGCCCCTATTTTAGAGATGAAATAAGAAATAACACCCATGCACACAACCATTTTCTCGGGGAAAGAATTCTGCTAAAAACCCCAATGTCTACTTGCATTAATCTGATGAATAGAGATGTATTACAATTGCTTTAATCAACTTAGCACAACCTGCAAGTGAATAACCTATCTCTCTAATCACTAAGAAGCTCTGACCTAGACTTAGTCAATTTCTACCTCTACTTGAGCCCCTATTTCCTCGCAAGTGAATAACCTATCTCTCTACTCACTAAGAAGCTCTGACCCAGACTTAGTCAATTTCTACCTTTGCTTGAGCCCCTATTTCAGACATACAATAAGAAATAACAGACATGCACACAATAGTTTTCCTGGGGAAAGAAATCTGCTAAAAATCCCAATGTCTGCTTGCATTAATCTAATGAATAGATATGTATTACAATTTCTTTAATAATCTGAGTACAACCTACAAGTGAATAACCTATCTCTCTACTCATTAAGAAGATCTGGCCCAGACTTAGTCAATTTCTGCCTATGCTTGAGCCCTTGTTTCCTTGCACAATTCCTTGAGAAATTATGCCCCTATTATTTTGGAATTTCTTCAAAATTGATTGCACACTTCCCAAGGTCGATCATCTAATTGCATGCAACACTTGTACACTCAAGACTAGTCTACAACTGATGTTACACTACCTTAGAATCTCCACCATAACTGGGGAACTCGAATTCTCTGCATGCACTAGCTATTTTTGGTTGATTGATCAGTTAATTGGATGATTACTGAATTTGAGTGAAGTCCCATTGCACAGCTGACCTTCCACTAGTTCCTCCAACAGTTGGAACTAGTTTAATTGAAAATGATTTGAGATAATTGACTTTGATTTCTAAAAATTAGCAATCACACATGCTTAACTGAACTCTAAATCCTTCAACTCGAATTCACTGAGTAAACTAGGTGACACAAGCCATGTCACACAAGTTAACTGCATCCAAGTTGTCTACTTATGTGGAAATTCGATATTTCTCAATTTAATCAAGGAAAATCAAAGAGAATTTCCTACTAATTTTTTCAACGCTCAAGCTGTTAAATGTGACTACCTTGCACTTGATCACTATTTGGACTGGTAAACTGCAAATCAAAAGAGTTTGAAAGAGGTTGATCAAGCGAATCAAGGAACAAGGGAACATGAGAATAAGATGATAGACGAGTACAAACATCCATTGAAGAGATCATGCTTTCGATCGAATTAGATTCAAAATTTAAGTTGTGGGCATTAATGTCATCTAAAAAATTCAAGGGATTAATCTTCACCTTAGGCTTCATAAACCATTCCAAGTTTTCATCCATCAGATCTAGATCATTGAAAGTGGATGAAGGTTGAAAAGACAGATTAACAATTTGATTTTTGGATTTCCCAACTTCAACATCATCACAAGGAGGCACCCAAATTGGTACTGAAAAAGGAGGAGGACAACGAAAAAAAGGAATAGTAGGTCCCTCCTTTGAAATTAGAGATGTTTCATGGTTTGCAAAAGTTAGAAGAGCAGAAACATATGGGGGTTCAAATTCATAATGCTTCAAAGAGATTTTAACCAAGTGTTGAAACTTTTGTTTAAAGAAATCCCAATCTGTATCTTCTTTGGGAAACTCATAACATAGGTGAAGGAATCTATTAGAAAAATCCTCAATTGACTCATGAGGATTCATTCTTAGTTGATTAGTCATTTTAAGGACATCTTAGTAATCATACCTATCAAAGTCTTGATGAAGGTCCTTGGTGAAGTGTTCAAAAGAAAGAATAGAATCAGATGGTAAGATATGATGCCATCCGTTAACTCGACCTTCAAGTGTGAGGGTGAATAATAATAAAGCAACATCTTCATAATCAATTTCATAAGATTCACAAAACTTGAGAAAATATGATGTATGCTCGGCTATGGATATTCCACCCTTGCCATCAAACTTCAGCTAAGACAAGTTATAAAGAGTTTCCTCGAGGATTAAAAATTAAAAATTGGATCTATTAGAAAACACCCCAAGAGTATGATTTGGGAAAGAGACATTTAAGATTATAGATTCAAAATAGACTCAACGGGGACAACATGTCATGTAGCCCTCCTTCTAGCACCAAAATGTTGACAATGTTGGATACCACCAACATATAGGGGGTCTCTTGATGTGAAGTCCTAATTAGAACTCACACCGTTTGGCCCTAGGATCCCCATCTAAAGTAATGGCCCAACCACCATAACTCTAAGCATTTACTTTCTGCAATGAATAACATAAGAGAGTATGCACATAACCTTTGAAATCAACAAGAGAGTTGATGGAGTGAGACACCAATTGCAATGTGTAAAAGGAGGCCTTCACAAGAGGGGAGACAAAAGTGTGTCTCTGGAAGGAAAGTAATAATACTATCGTAAGAGAGGCACATGAGAGCAGGAAAATATTCGCCAGTTATATAGTGAAGTAGTTCACAAAGACACAATGATCATTAAAGCAAATACAACACACACTCAATAAGATAAGCACCAGAGCTCATGAAATAGTTCAATTTCTTTAGTACATGAGAGCATAAAAATATACCACATGTTGGAAACCAGGACACTACTGAGAGTGGGGGTGAATCAATATTGTAGTAATTTTACCAAATTAAAACTTTCTTTTACTTTGTGTACATCATTAAATACTTCAATAATAACTTAAATAACCATAACAAAGATTAATGTCCACAATCACAATGGAACGCACGAGAACAAGTAACTTTTAGAACTACTCTTCAATTTATTCATAGGGAAGGCTACAACTTCTTGTTACAATTTCTCTGGCTACAACCAACAAGAAACTACAACTCCCTGATTCTTCAGCTACAACTGAATGGATCTACAACTCCAATTATTTTCTAGCACTCACTGGAAGGAGCACCAACCTCTGAACAACAAGCTACAACTTGCTTTGACACTCACTATTCCATATTTCATCCATTTTAATACTATGGTCAATGACTGCCTTCTCTCCTTTTAAAAACAAACAATTTATCTCAGTCGACACTCGAAAAACACTTACAACAATCTCTGATTACTGTGAACACCATACCAACACCTTGTTGCACTAGAAGCTCCGTCTAAAAAAAATATGTGCTCATTCTGCTTAATCAATCATGCTTATAAATAATTTGGCTTGATATTTTTGGCTTCTCTTTATTTTCTTTTATTGCTGCATGCTTCCTTATTTTTGCCTTTATCCTGTTCATCTCAGTCTTCTGGACATGTTCTCCAAGTTATCTGATTTCAACAACCTTTCTCTGCACATTAAACTAAGTTTTTTTGCTTGTTTCAATCAATCTTCCTTTGAGTTGAGCTTCTCCTATTTCTGTCTGCAGTTAACTTTGGCTTAACTGTCAAATTTACTCCCAAACAAACAGTTCCACCTTTTTGCCTTTAAGCCCCTTTCGCTTATCCCCCTTACCTATTTTTCTGCCATAGAACCGGTCTTCACCACCACGAATTAATACTTTTGGTGCTAAGCGCTTTTGAGCCCTACGCGTGCCAATTCCTTGTATAAATGTCCCCATGTCGTTGGTCACACTTCTATATAAAGATACCAAGGAGCTGGTGTTTATCCAGTCCAAGGGTCTTTACGACTCTTTATATCCTATGTACCCATGGTTCCTTACTACGGCATAAAGCCCAGTGTGGGAAGTTAGCCCATATTCCCCAACACCTCGAAACTTTCATTTATGTGCCCCTTTACTCACCCATCGAGGTCATACCTCCAGGTTGACGTGTCCCGTGGGGACCACCCTACACTTCTCCAGTTGGTTGCCACTATGCATTATCATTGCCAATGTGTCCCGACGCTTACTTTCTAACAAACTTGCTATGTACAACATAGTGAACCTTTTGGGCTATGTGTAGCGAGATGATTTCACCTATCCCACATGTCGACTTGTTATTGGTGACACATGCCACCTAGAAATGGGCCATTAGGGTACCCAAAAATTCCAAATTTACTTGCCACGTGCCACACTCTCATTGGATTTTGCTGACATCAACATTCTTCGCTATCTCAGCCAATCGTATGTTGCCACCTATCCCTATTAGGGAGGAGAGAGAAAATTCCTTTGAGGCCTATTTTGCAACCTTTTTCTTCGTTAAATTGGAAAACCATCGAGTCCAAGAAACTAGTCTCGACACAACTCCTGTATGATTTGTGGTTTTTTGAGGAGAGGTGTTAGACTGCTTCTCCGCCATCAATCTTTGTGATCGGTGGTGTAAGAAACCACTTCCCATGATCACCAAGACCTCCGTTTATGGTGTTATTGGAAGGCTTCCACATGGCCTAATGCTTTCCTATGCTCTTTTTTTGAGTTGACACTCTATTTCACTACCACTTGTTAAACCTCTAGGCTACCACTTCCAAGTGGGCTTCGTGCTTTGAATGCATCCCGATGCTTTTCACTTGTGCCACATTTTAAACCTCTAGGGTGCACTTACTGGGGTACCAACACCGGGTGGGTTCCACCTTCCATCTAACCCACTGCCAATTGCTCCAATGAAAGCACTTTCCATTGTGAATGTGTTTGCCACATCTACTTGGAGCTTCACGTAGAGGCTATGCTAGACTTTACACTGAGTTTATCCCTTAAGCCAACTTTGGTTATACACCAAAGACTCATCCAACCACCTTTAACTCTGCTATGAGGGCATTGGGGTGTTACACTGAAATTTGTCACCATGACTATCTGCAGTTAATATGGCTCCATCAATAGTCATATTATCCTCCTTGTCAAGCCTCATACCTCTGCTCTTCATGTCAAACTTCAAAAAGAGAAAAAGTCACTTAAAAACATGTTTA
>APFE031093412.1:0-23104 GCA_000404065.3 Pinus taeda
CTCTGGAAACCTTATGACCCCAATCACTCCATATCATTAAGAAGGGTCAAATATAGGCTCTCTAGTTATGACCATGTAAGGTTGCCTCACATTGAAAAATATGCAAATCAATCAAAATGGAAAAGAGGCACACTAGAGGAACCTATTACATAAGAAGAACTCAATGAGAGATCAAGAAGAAATCTTATTAAAATGGGTGACTTGGAACTTCCTGCACAGGTATTCTCTCTGCCAAAGCCTCAAGTAGGAGTAGCTGCCTCATCCTCCACAGCACATCAGGAGGCAGTCAAAACTACAAATCAAGCTCCCAGCAAAGGCAAGGAAAAAGAGATGGAGCAAGAATAGGTACAACAAGGACAGGATCAGCAACAACAATAGGGACATCAGCCAGAAAAGGAGTAGCCAGGGAAAGGAGAACAAACAGCAGAGGCCCCAATGGTCACAGAGCAGCAACCAACACAAATGGCGCCTCCTAGGCAAGAATCAAGAATTGATTCTTCAGTCCTCCAAACCCCACAAAGAGAGGACATAAGAAGGAAAAGGGACAGAGAGACTCCCTTAACAACATCAACAACTCAAGGGGAGAAGAGGCAAAGGTTGAACCCTTTTTCAGAAGAAGAAATGCCAATAGGGCAAACTTCAGGTATGGGCGTGCCCAACATGGAGGCCTCAGCAAGATCCTTCCAGCAGGAACAAGAGAGGGTAGCAGGAGGAGAAGTTAGCTCCTCAAGCCAACAGAGGGAAGGTGAAAAGAGCATCAAGCAGCAGTTCAAGGATATCAAAAAGAGAAATGAACACATAAGGCTGGAATTGTATAATCATTTATTGAAAATGGCTCCCACTAACCAGCAAAGACTCATGTCTGCCTATGATGCACATGAGGGAAAAATGATAATGAGCCATTTCACACCAGCCGTGCAACAACCACAGTCAGCTACCGATTATATCAGGACCAACCTTGAGGTCCTGGCCAAGGACATCCACCCAATGGATCAGATTGAATTACACAAACAAATGGGTGAGATGGTGTATGCCTCCTTGGCAGACAAGACGTTGGTGAACTACATGCTACAAAATAGCCTAAATAATACCAATGCACAACTTGAGTTGGAAAGGGCATCCTCTCAAGCAAAGGACAACAGGATCAAAGCTTTAGAGGACATCATAATAGAGCTTGGGCATTATCCTAAGGATGTCAAAGCAGTGCAGGAGATTCTGAAGCTAAGGGATGCTGATATGGCAACACTGAGGAAAATGATAAAAATCCCAGCAACTCTTCATCCTCAAACAGAAGAGATTGCCCAGCTTAGACAAGACAAGGATGCAACAGCTATGCTGGTAACATTATACAAAGAGCTCATCTAGACACAAGAGAAGCTGGAGGAATTAGAGGCTGCCCTTCAGGCAGCATTGCAGCAAAAGGAGGCAAGACAAACTTCACAACCTCCTCCAGAAACAATTAATCTAGAGGAAGCTCCTCAAACCACTGCCCCTCCTAGTCAGCATACACAACAAGCTACACCCTCCTCCTCAGCACCAACAACAGAGCAGGCTGAAAGCCTTGACATGCAGAAGCTGAGAAATGAGATTCAAGCCTTGGAGGCCCAAATGTCAGAGTTGAATCAGGCCAAAGAAACTCTGGCTAAGATCAATGAGAAGTATCATAAATCCAAGCAAAATATGGCTGAGAGAGAAAGAGAGGTAAAGGCTCTCAAAAAGAGAATAAATGAGCCAGAAAAGGAGCTCACACTGGACAAGGTACCAACTGAGCTCAAGAGAATCCTATGGGCCAATATTGGCCAGTCCATCACAGACTAGTCGGAATACATTGAGGCCATTCATGAATAAATGGGGCTCATTAGAAAAGCACACAGGGAAATCCAAAGGGCAAGGGCATCTCTAGGCAGCATGCCTGAGGTTGCCACTAGAATGATAAATGTCCTTAACTACAGGACAAGCTCCCAGCTGATCAAAATGGGAATTGCCAATAGGACTGAGACCATTTCAATGGTCAAAAGGGTCCTGACACTAAGAAACCTGGTACAGACCTTAGAAAGAAGAAGCCAGGATATGCAGGCAGATATCAATAAATTCCAGGACAAGTTCATGGCATTACAAAACAAAGGCCTTCCTAGCTTGATGGAGCCCTCAGGAAGGCTACTTTCACATGAAAAATATGCCAAGAGGGTCAACACTTTTGCTGCTAATCAGATTGCAGAAACAGCCAGCACATCAGCAGAAACAGGGCCAGCATCAAGACAGACCCTTTTCAACAGGGTGGAGAGCTTATTCTTCATTATGAATGAAATTACTCACTTGTTTGATGAGCCTCCCAATTTCTATAAGTATACAGAGGCAGATGAGACCATGGGGTCAATTTTGAGGCATCAATTGCCTACACAGGAAGTCTGGAATAGTTTAATACAATTACTACTAAACCAAAGCCAGTAATTATTTTTTTTGAAATATTTAAATCGTCATGCAGAGGAAAATATGGATATATCAACATGTATGCAGTAAGAGGCTGAGCCAACCCAGCACCACTATTCGGCCACCACAGCAGCATTGGCAGTCACAGGTGACAGGGCCAAAAAGCTACAGGAGGATAGAGCTGCACAGACACGTCACTCAGCAGTTATAACAAAGCACTCAACCGACTCAGTGAGCTCCAAAGGTTGAAATCTTCTGACAGGAGTAAAGAGCATTTATGTTATATTAAAGGCTGTAATAACTTCTTATCTACTATTTTTGTACGAGTTAATGAAGATATTTTATCTCTCGGATGACTCAATTCCTGAGATATTTTGTATGAAACAATTCTATATATTCCCCCTCACATAAGTTAGCAGGGGTTGGACGTTGGATGTCGAATATTGTTCATATGTATTCTATTGTTCTTTACTGTAAACTCTCAGAGAAGTAATACAAATGATGATGGAATTTCCAAAGCTTTGTGTTCCTTGATGCTTTCTGGTGTTTAGCTGAAAGTTGCCGGATTCCTGCGTATTTCATGGCACAATAAGTTTTTCTTATAACTCTTTGTTATGTGTTTTGTTATCTTTCATATCTCTTTCATGTTTCCTGTGTCTTACAGTGAATAGCAAGGAAAAAGAATAGTTCCAGGATTTAATCACAGATTACCCTGAACTCAATCTAAGCTATTTTGAATGTTTTTCTTCAGTTATAGTAATGAAGGTGTAATTCTTAATTACTACCCTTTCACACTATATCTTTCACAGTGATTATTGTTCCAGGAATTCAAGTTTGCTCCTGAGGAATATATCTCTTTCACACACTTCAGCTTAGTGCAAAATTCTTAATTGCTTTTCACTGGTTGTTTACATTCCATCATCATAATTTCAAGTTTATTTCATGAAGTATCTAAATGGCCCTGTAACTCCAGCTGCTCAAACTCAAGATTTCAAGAAACCAATAGCCACAGACTCCATTGCCTAATGGACTAACATTATCTGCAGATCTCCACTTTAAGTACAGAAAGACATCCTTCCAACCAAACATAAACCAAAACCCTTACTTCATAACTAGCCTAAAATCTCTACAGAACAGAGACAAACCTTGAAGAGAGAGCCCTCTCTGATTACAGCTAGGCTAGAAGCTGTAATCCAAAGATTGGTTAGTGGTTACCCCAGCCGTATTCCCTTGGGACTCAAAGGGAACAACGTGGGTGTTAACACACACAACACTGACCTCTGAAATAGCTGCACGAACTCGAAGGAGATAAATCCTCATCATGGATGAGATTCCTTTATAGGAAAAATATTCATCCAACTAATAGTACACTGTCCCTTCTCTAATCTCAACTGGGTCTTTGTCTGAACTGACATGCATTAGTTATTTAAGATATAATATTTAGTTATCTGAAAATACCATTTGTTACATGCATGCAAGCATTAACAAACTTAAACTCATTAATTTAACAACTTGTTAAATTAATCTAACTGGACTTTGACTCAATTAACTGAGCCAACTAATTACAACTCATAATTACAACTCATCCTTATCTCTTTAACTGATGGATAAATTCACCAATTAATAGATAAACTGTTGCATGTCCTCAAATAGACTTCAAGTTTGTTTTTCCTTAACTAATTAATTCATGGAGATTAATTAGTTAATATTTTAAACTATTGTTAAGACAAAATTCGTTTTTACTTCCTATAGATAGACCAGGGACTATTATAAATAGGAAGGGACCCATAAATGCTATTTTTAGAACTTTCTATTTTTAGCAGTTTCACCTCTCACCCAAGGTGGCCAATGACCTCACTGGCCAAACTGCTATTTTTGGACATGCTATTTCTAGGAGTCCTATTTTTAGCACATTCTAAATTTAACATTTCTTGTTGCACATTTTTCAACAATCAAGGCCTTTGCCTTGGCTTATAGAATTGCATAGAGGTTGTCCTATGTTGGCTCCAACTGTGCACTACACAGTTCCAGGATCTAGTCTCCTAGCTTTGTCACTGAGACTGTGTAATGCACAATCTCTCCCTAGCTTTCCCTAGATTGAACTGTGCATTATGAATTTCTAGTCATCAAGCTTCCACACCGACCACTAGGACTACGTAGTGTGTTGTTCGTACAGTCATTCAATCACCCCTATTGGTCAAAATTACAAAATCTCTCTCATTAGATGCCCTGATTTATGCTTGATCATGCTGTAAAACTACATTTGTAAAAGATAATTTTTTCTTACCATACGTGTCCTTTTTGCCCCACATGTACCACACTTGTCAAACACTTCTCTCTGACACTAATTGTACCATGGCACCAAAGAGAGGTGCTTCAAAAAAGGACACTGGAAGAAATACTGGGGGAGCATTTGAGCAAGTCTAGTTATCTTTCCAATATATATAGACACTCAACTGTCCATAGAAAAGGAGTCAATACAAACATGGCTAGAAGTCTAGCTGTAGTAGTAGAAGGCAATAATCCATCACAAAATCATGGAAAGAGGAAGTTGCTAACATAATACAGGGAGAAAAAAGTTGCAGAGTAAAAGTGTACTCAATCTTCATGTAGGAAGCTTTGGTATTAGAAGCAAAAGGAAGCAGAGGACGCCGCAACCAAGTGGAGGAAGAGAAAAGTGGAGTTTGCAGGTAGCAAAACTGAAGTTGAAGGAGATGGAGAAGAAGTTGAGGGAGGAACAAGAGTTGAGAAGAAGATAAAGAGAAGAAAAGTTGAAAAAGGAGGAAGAATAAAGGTAAGGTGCTATGATAGATCAAATAGTGCCCATATAGGTTGAGGCGTAAGAAAAACTAGCAATTGAGTTAGACAGTGAACAGACACAGCACCGGGAAATGGCTCACCAAATTGAGTAGTTGATTGAGTAGAGAGACATGGATTTAGATCAAGAGCCACAAAACGAAGACACTGATCTCATGTCGAGACCACTCGAGGCCACCTCTCAGTCTCCACCACCTCTAGTGTTAGAACTAGTCCTAAGCGAACAAGGAGATGTTGTACTCCTTTATGATGATACGGTCATGGATGTCTACAATATTACATTTGACGAGTTTTAGAAGAAGATTGTACATAGGTGAAGGAAGCACTTTTCAGATTATCATGCATCACCTACATTCATAAAGAAAGGATGATAGTGCCAGACACTAGGAAGCATCCAGCCGCTCTTGATGATGCCACCTTAGCTTATGTTGGAGCAAGAAGCTCCAATGTCAAGTACTTGTTGGCCAAAAATGAAAAATGAGAAAGTTATTACAAGTAGCCATGCAAGAGGCAGACCAATCTTGAGAGCAGAGTGGAGATTCTGCATTGGCAGAGATGAGGAAAGTGATACTAACTATAGGATCAACACTTGAGACCACCATGCAAAAAATATATGATGAATTTTTCAGTGCGCATAAATAAGTTGTCTTTGTGCATGGCTTGCAACACTAGAGGAAGGAGTTTGTTAAAACTCTTAGGAACATACATGCTACCACTACCCCTGTGCAAGAGTGGATATTGCGGTATAATGGGGTCCCACTTCACATTCCAAAGATGATGAAGCCACAAGTAAAGCTTGATAAAACAGAGGTTCAAATGTTGATCCAGAACTATGAGCAGCTCGGCCCGTCCGTTAGCAGCATACACGCTTCATATGCATAGTTATACAAGAGTTTGGATGTCATAGTGAGAATGCACTAGATCCCCTCAATCGGTTCCCTCACCAAAGCTAAGCAAAAGAGCCAAGTCTGGCTAGAGATCGAGAGGTACATGGAGAAGCTAAGGCAAGAGGCCACTAACGATGACTTGGAGTTGAACGTAGAAAACATGCATAGGTACATTGGTAGTCCCATCATAGTCAACACCATGCTGAACATGCTTTAGGATGAGTTGGGCACAAGTTCCAAGATCATATACTTGGAAGCTATGGAGGAAAGGGTCGGGTATCAAAAAGACACCATCATGTAGTTTGGGGACATCATCACGAGTACCAAGCTTGGCATCAATACGTCACAAGAAGCATCAATTGGAGGTTTCCGAGTTGGTATTTCCCCAAACTTCTGAGTCATAGTGTTTTGTCTTGTTGCAGTGTCTCTAGCCTATTTTGTCTCATGTGGGTAAACATTGAAAATGTATATTAGTTGCAAATATGTTGTAAGTGAAGTTCCAAGTGTCATTAGTGGAATGTGAATAGTCACTATGTAATGTAATGATTTATTTCTAAAGAATTTGAAGATTCATGAGGGTAGTCAAAGATTCAAAGGGGAATGTCATGGGTCACCCTACCCTTTGTTATAAATAGAACCTCATAACGCATATAAACATTTTTTGGGAGACAAGATTTTGGTTAGCCTTATGCTTAGAGAAGGCTTGCAAGTATTATGATGAGGCTTGGCTTCTCCACAGTGAGAGCAAGTATACTTCTTTGGAGGAGTGAGCATTCTTGACTGTAATGTTCCACTATTGGGGCTAGTTGTTGTCAATGGTGTATGTATGGATGGATCGTTCACTTATAATAATATAACTGAGCCAACATGTTTTCTTGCATATGTTGTTATTGTAGTTCAACTATTCTATTTACTTTAGTGATGTATGCTGTTTAACTTATGCATTTTCTTATGAACTATTTTATATGCAATTGTATGAATTTGGTTGAAGGGGTGTTGTTGGATTAACCCGTCACTTTGTTTTGTGGACTATTCCGCATTGCAGCTTGTGATGTCATTCCACTCGTGTATTCCTTTTAGGTTTCATAGTATGATAATCTTCTAAGGGACACACTTCCTTTTCCATCTATGTATTAGAATGCCCATGCATCTCCCTTGACTTGCTACATGGTCATAGACTTTGTTTCGACCAAAGTTGTCATATGTATCTCTCCATGCTACTGCAGTCAATGCACTATATTACCACCCATTGCTGCGCCTCCTACTCCAAACGGTCTGACATCTAGTTGGGAATTCTTAACGAGGAGATCCCCTTGAATGTTGGCAGGTCCAACACTGTCAACAGGTTACAACAAACAATTTTCTGTTCACTAGCCAAAAATGTAGCCAATTTTCTACAAAATAAGTCTCGTACAGTAGTGAAAAAAACATATTTTTGCAAAAAAAATGGAACCGTAGCTCAAACTCATAATCATATTTACAATGTTCATAAATCTAATCCAAAAAATGAAACTATCTCAATGACAGTTAAATAAAAATTTTGAGAACAAATTTGAGAACTCGGAAACTCATTTTATTTCTTTGTTGCTTCAATCACATTCCTATAAAACTCCAGATGATGATATAAATAACCAATCATGCAAACAAATTAAAAAAATATGTTTAAAAGCATATCTGATTTGCAAATAAAACCCAAATTCCAAAACCTTTGAAAATAAAAATTCAAATTAATTTATCAATGAAATATAAATTTAAACTCTTGATGGCTCTTTAATTTGTTATCTTAGGAAAAGGATCAATCTCAAAATGGATTACCAATAGTAAAAATATCATGGAAAATGAAATTTCTCCAAAAAACTTAGAAAATTAAATTGGTTACAAAATCACAACCGAATCTTTTGATAATTTTTGGGGAATTGCCATATTTGTTTGAATAACTACTACTAAGTTGCTTTCCTCTGAATTACCTATCCAACGACCCCTCATAAATCTGATTTAGTGCAGTACATCTCGAAATAAGGTCTTCTCAAGTTACATTTTTGAAGCTAATTGAAATTTGTTTACCAACCATTCCAAGCATGCTATTTCTTTTTACTTTTTTATAAACATAGGATATTAAAATATGAACATAAATTTTGTACAAAAAATAAATTGAAAAATTAAAAATTAAAAAGGGGCTCACATATGTCTCATGGATTAAATATATGAAAGGTCAAACATTCAATTCATGGCAGGGAGCCTACGTGAGTGGAGAGTTGCGACCAGTGAGTGGAGTGTTGGGACCGAGGATGTCATACCCCCAAGCCTACGGTGGTCTTTCAACCGTGCTGGCGAGGTGCAACACCACCGAACACTTTCTTTTTAACAATACTCGTGCACATGGACTACGCCTAAAATCACTTTCTCATTACTTATCTTGTGTTTCGCAACCAAGTAAACATGCAATTATCCTTTATACTTAATGAAGCCCATACTCATTCATTATCCATAACAATTAAAGAACAAGAACATAAAAAATTACAACAAGTATAAAGGGGAGGGGAAACTCCCCATAATGTGAGTATACCCAACAATTTATTAAGAATCTCAGTTACAATATACAAGCGTGTCTTGGCCAAACCAAGTCTCACACTTAGCCAAATGATACAAAGAGAGGCAAACCTGCCTTTACAACAATCTTGTGCACCTCTTGCACGAAGGGCGGTGCTCACACGAGCCACCTAACGTCCTTGCCAAGTCCTACACAAAATTTGCAACCAACTCTGGCACACCTTGCTGACCTTCGACCATTCAAAAGAAGTATCATGTACGTGGATTCACCAAGTAGTGCGCATGAGAGATGCGAACTCCTCCATTTCTTCGCACTTCTCCTTGCCTTGTGCGAAGAACCAAAGAGCTATGCGAGTTGTTTCCTGTCAAATGAGCTCCCCACGCTCACTTATATATAGGCGTTCTTCTGTGTGCATTGGGTGGGTGGCAGCCCCTTGGCCGACCCCTAAAACCTCCACAACCGTGCCCCAAATGCCATCTCCGTGTGTGTCGGCTAGCCATCGTGCAAGCCTCTCCAATGCGTGTATAAACCTCCACACTTGGTCACATAAGTGTCCCCACTTAGTCACTCAAGTGTTCTGTCTTCGTCGCATTGCTGTTGTCGTAACGTCGCTTTTTGTGCGAAGGTGCCGTCGTGTGGTCATGCACGCCCGCCCGGTGTGCGCACTCCTGGGTGCCCGGCACCCGCCTGTCGCAAAACCTTACAGCATTACATCCTACTCCACCTGAAGTCGTTGTCGTCCTCGACAACATCCCCAAGCATCAATCCATGATGTCAACTCCCCCACATATGGAAAACATCCCTGCAACATATGTAGACTCCATCTCCATCATGTCTCATCTAAGTGACCAACTGTACCAAGATAGTCCATACCAATGAATACCTCCATCGATATGTCGTATATCGGATGTCCATGATCATCGACCATCTGCCACAATCTCTCCATGCTGCTCTCCACCATGGAAGACTGATCCTTCCAACATCAAGCTACATGTCCGCTGCAACAATGTGTCAACTCCATCATGTGCATCACTCCACCATGTGCAAAACTGCTCATGATATGTCAACAAGTGTTAACACACCTCAATCATGTGCCAACATCTCACCTCAACAATCGGAAGTCCTCTCAATACATGACAATCAACCATCATGTCAGAATCTCGATATGTTGCTCCATTGTGGAAGGCTGGCCCCTCCATCTCAAGCTACATGCCCACTGCAACATATCGTGTTGACCTCATCATGTGTCATCCCCATGTGAATTCTGCCATGATACTCCAACATAATGCTAACACATCTTTGTACACTACATGTCCCCATGTTTGAACTAGTTGGGTGATCAGTCCAACTGTCATGCTCAAACCATGAGAATGCACATCCTCATGCCATCATCAGTCATTTCTCAAAACATCCTGCCACATCCTGAAATCGATCAAGAATCCATCCTCATAAGTAAACCATGCTCAGGTCCATGAAGTAGTCCTCATCTCATCTGCAACATGTACATGATGTTTGGTACCAATGTGCTAAAGGAAATCAGCCACATCTATCCCAACATCATCCATATATGTGCCTCCTCCATATGAAGAGACCATCTCATCAATCTCCAACTCTTGGTATGCCACATCTATGTCTATGAAGCTATCTCCATCACATCTGTAATGTGTCATTCCTCAAGTCTCCATAGAAACAAGTATACACTTGTCTCATGTGTCCATGTTCTGCCCGTGATCAAGGATCAATCAGCTCCCATGTGTAAAAGTAGTTGAGTCTTGGCTCAACCCATGCCCAAGTGTAGCCACCGAGGCCTCATCATCGTAACTCCATCACTCCAAAGTGTCTCATATCGATCCTCCACATCAAGTCACTCTTTCAAGCCATGTCCCATGCATGTACTTGAAAGTATGCACCCCATCCTGCATCAAAGTCTCTGACCTCAGCTGCTCAATGCATTAGATCCTCTAAGTCAACCATATATGAAGTCCCCAAAAGTCACAACAATCTCATGTCATCATGAGCTCCATAAGCCATCCCTAACCAACATCTCAGCAAGCATACAAGTCTCGGCCCAAAGGTCTCTGCAAGATGCCTCAGCTCTCCATGTAGTAAGAATGCCCCATATTTTGCTCACAACTCCATCCAAGTCCATGGCCTTGTTGTACAAGAGTGCACAACCTCTGCATCAGCTCATAAGTAAACCATCTCCATGTCACACTAGTAAATCTACCTGCACAACATCCCTGCTTTGGCATTCCTCATTGGATGCCCATAAGTGACATCTCTACAAGTGCTCCCACATAATGTCCCTACATAAGACTGCCATGCTCCATGTCTCCAACCTGATGTCCATGACTAAGTTGTCCATGTAGTCCAACCAAGTAGACCCATCACAACAATCAATCATCCTCACCCAAGTCTGCAATCTTTGGTCTAGTGAACTCGGTCACCCAACCATATCATCATCACATGAGTCTCTCCATCATAGCTCCTCCACCAAAGTGTCCACCAAGACTTGCTCTTGGTCTCGGCCATGAAAAGTCCACCCAAGCAACTCAAGTGTCTGCCCTCCTCCAATCTATCCATGGGTCATGTCGGGCACTTGGCCATGTGGCTAAAGCATGAACCATTCATCCGCAACGATCATCAAGTTCCACCCTTGTCACGGGCCTTTGTAGCTTCTACCATAACGTCACAAACAACCCCAACAAGTCCTGCAACAATCAGCAATCCTTGCTTCTCCATACAAGGTCTCATCATAGTCATCCATGGTAAGATGCTCCCTAGCATCGGCAAACTGGCTTTGCCCTTCCCTGCATACGATCCATCTACCAAATGCTCAAATGAAAAACATGTATCAAATGTACTTACATCATCATCATGATCATGAGGTTCCTCCATGAGAGTACCCTCATCCATACATGTCTGCAAACTGCATGATCCTAGTCCAACTTGATCAATCTCAGGTTCATCCTCCATCATGATCATGTCTGCAACATCTTCAACTATCACAACTTCCTCTTCCTTGTTAGTACAATCTGCAACCTCATCTTGCTCCATTTTCCATCCAAGTTGAAGAATCTCGTCTTCAACATTCTTTTCCAAGACTGCAAGCTTCTCTCGAATCTAGGGATTCTCCTTTTTCATATGCTTCAACCTGTATAAGGTAAGCAAGAGCTTCCCTTCACATTCTTCCAAACCTACCATGCCTTGTACTTCGTCTTCCCTGGTTCATACTTCGTTTGGTCCACAGATGCCCAAACCATGTATACCTGCCCACAAGCAGTCCCACTTGCCCACCTAGAAAGCGCCCAAATCGTATGACCAGTACGTAGCACTGCCTGCCCAACTCTATGGCACCCGGTTCCAACCTTCACCAGCTTCACCAAGTTCCCTGCAACCATGAACCGACCCTTGTTCCACTTGTATGTGAAACTAGCTTCCTTCACCTGCAAGTACCTACTTCCACTGTCACAAGCAACCTACTCAAACCAACTCTCAAGTTGTGTATCAGCTATGATACCAACTGTCATGCCCCCAAGCCTACGGTGGTCTTTCAACCATGCTGGCGAGGTGCGGCACCACCGAACACTTTCTTTTTAACGATAATTGTGCACGTGGACTACGCCTAAATTCACTTTCTCATTACTTATATTGTGTTTCGCAACCAAGTAAACATGCAATTATCCTTTATACTTAATGAAGCCCATACTCATTCATTATCCATAGCAATTATATAACAAAAACATCAACAATTGCAACAAGTATAAAGGTGAGGGGCAACTCCCCGTAATGTGAGTCTGCCCAACAATTTATTAAGAATCTCAGTTACAATATACGAGCGTGTCTTGGCCGAACCAAGTCTCACACTTAGCCAAATAATACAAAGAGAGGCAAAGCTGGCTTTACAACAATCTTGTGCACCTCTTGCACGAAGGGCGGTGCTCACCCGAGCCACCTAACACCCTTGCCAAGTCCTACACAAAATCTGCAACCAACTCTGGCACACCTTGCCGACCTTCGACCGTTCACAAGAAGTATCATGTATGCGGCTTCACCAAGTAGTGCGCATGAGAGATGCGCACTCCTCCATTTCTGCGCACTTCTCCTTACCTTGTGCAAAGAACCCAAGACCTATGCGAGTTGTTTCTTGTCAAATGAGCTTCCCCCGCTCACTTATATATAGGCTTTCTTCTGTGTGCGTTGGGTGGGTGGCAGCCCCTTGGCCGACCCCTAAAACCTCCACAACCGCACCCCAAACGCCATCTCCGTCTGTGTCGGCTAGCCATCGTGCAAGCCTCTCCAATGCGCGTATAAACCTCCACACTCGGTCGCATAAGTGTCCCCACTTAGTCGCTCAAGTGTTCTATCTTCGTCGCATTGTTGTTGTCGTAACGTCGCCTTTTGTGCGAAGGTGCCATCGTGCGGTCGTGCACGCCTAGGCGGCCGACGCCCGCCCGTCGCAAAACCTTACGGCGTTACAGAGGAGGTGGTGGGGAAGGGCCTTGCATCATTATTTTATGGCAAGAGTTAACGGGTATACTATAGGGCATTAAATGCCCGACTACATGTGCCTCCATTAGCTCTTTAACATGCTCGCGCGGTGATAGATAAATAAAAAATACGCCCGTGCGTGTTAAAGAGCTAATAGGAACGCATGTAGCTGGGCATTTAATGCCCTATAGTATAGTATGCCCATTAGTGTAGTATGCCCGTTAGCTCTTTCCATTATTTTAAATTAAAACTAAAACCCATAATTATGTACTTATGTTTCATGGCCCCATTGACGATTTTGGCCCAATCGTGTTTTCAAATTATGAAACCATGGGGCAGATAAAAAAATATATTTGGCATTAATTGTTAAGAATTATATTGTCCTTGGGGACTATTTATCGTAGGGCTCCATTTCTTGGTTATGGTGCATGGGAATCAAGGGCATAGTGGGCAGTCGACTCGTCAACAAGGAAAGCTAGTTCATAAATCCTTTTACATTATTAATGCCCCAATTTTATATTATGTTACATCGAGCTTTCTAATATATAATGAGAATGGGTAGGTATATATATATATATAAACGTGCTCAGCCACAATGGTTCTTATGTTTTGTTTTTTTATTATTATTTTGTTTTTATTAAATATTATTGTGTTATCAAAATATATTTTATACATAATTATAAAATATAATCAAATCAATTACTAAATAATTAAATAAAAATTATATTCACATATTTAAATTAATTAATAAATTTATACAATTAAGTAAAACAAATGATGGAATACATATATACATATTTTATGTTTAGGTGATGAAATGGCTTAATCTTCCAATCATGTGGTAGAATCAAGAAAAAGTTATGTTCTTGAAAAGATGGTAGGGAATCAAAAGCAATGAATCCATCACACATGAAAACCAAATAAAACCAAAATTACCCAAAACTAAGCAAATCAAAGAATTCTAAAGCTGACATTGGAAATATTGATATGGAGGGCCCATTTTGGTGAAACTTTTTTGTATGGATCCAGGGTTCAACCATGGGGTGCCAACAAAGGTGTTTCTCATAGTCTAGCGCAACACCTGCATTCTCAATCTTTTGCAAGGGAAGAAGGTCTCACCTGAGGCATGCAAAGACTCTAAATTTAATATTTTGGTTATCGAAAGGAACACAATTCATTCCATTAATTAAATTATACACGAATCTCATAGACATTAATAAATCCTCAAATAATTATTACATGATAACGAAAGAATACAAAACAATGAAATTAACAGAGCATTATAAAATTTTGAAGGGTTTATTCAATGCATCATATTTAAATATATATACTCACAGACACAGATCCCCACAACATTCTTCTTTATGTTAGTACTCCAAGAGTGAAGTCATTATGTCAGATATTTGGGAAATCTATACAAGATCTTTTTAGAACTTTTTCAAACTATATGGACACACAAGACGATATTACACTAGAACGCATAAAATAGTACTTTAATTTTCATTTCAGTAATATGATTTCATTGTTTTTCATGTCTCTCAAGAATTGTGATCCATCTGAATTTATATATATTTTCCCCTTTGATTTTATCCATGATTGCTTGATTTGGTCGAACTTCGTCATCTTGGTGGAATCTAACTAAATGGCCCACTTTCACTTAATTCATTCAAACTCAGCTTCTTTATCCATCTTCCATAGCCTTAACGAGTTCCAATATAACTGTTCACTTTTCTTACTTGCCACTTTCTTCCTTCCGTTCTCATTTTCCATATTGTTTGGCAATTTTCTTTTCTACTTGCCCTATTTATCTCTATGGATCTTTTTTTCAAAATTGATCAAAATTTCTCACAAAAATGAAGGACCCAATAAGCCCTGACCAAAATCCATGGAATCGCTCTTCAGTCAGTCCCTTACATATGTTCTTGGTCCTTCTTATGGTTATACAAATACTGCTAATGTTCCTTGTCCCTCCACAAATTATTTTCCTTCAAACGATGGACCCAACAATGGAATGGTCTACAAAATTTGAGTCTTAAAAATACTATAGTCCTCTAGTGCATCTTTCATGTAGTGAGCAAAGGATTGGCATTGTTAATGAATTGGGTTATAGTCTTCATAGCTACTTTCTCAGTGTGTGAAGCAAGCAAATTTGTCCACTAAGTATCTACATTAAGATTAAGCTTACATAGCTGCATTTATTTAGCTTTAGTAGCAAGATAAAGGCCTCAAAGAGTAGTCTTGGCCTTATCTAATTCCTCCCATAATCCATCAATTTTCTACTTGATTTCTTCACCTTGATTAAAGAATTTTTTTTGTTGTACCAAGTCTATGGTTGTAAGAGCTTGCTACATCAAGTGTTTTCTCTATTTTCACAAATAATATAGAGGATGATTATGATTAGAAAGCAATTTTATCCAATCTTATACTTGATGGAAAATATCCTCTGAACCCCATATGCACTACTGAAGTATACCTTGGAAGTTAGATCCATGTACAATCGTTTCATTGATCCACTGTTGGAACTGCTATATAGGGATGAAAATAAAATGTCACATTGTTGGCCCTCATTTTTGGTCATTTTTACCTATCCTAAACCCATCCCTTTACCACCATATTCCATCATATTTCACTTACATATGCTTCATTTCATTCTTATTTTTCATATTCAGGTAACTAAATTAAGTTTTTCAATTTTTAGAGATTTTTGTAAAATTTGGGTTTTAAGAGTAAATTTGGACTGCCCTAAAAATTCTCGTAATAGCTCTGTTAAAGTCATATGTGAAGCACACCTGGGCGAGAGCTGAGTGCATATATGGAATTCTTGGGAATCATGTATGCATGAACACCTAATTGTTCGGTCAAACTGAGCAAACACAAACCCGATCAACGTTGGTCAAACTTGACTTGTCATTCAAAAATCCCTATTAAAAAGGCGCATACTATTATTTTTTGGGATTTTGCCTAATTTTGTGAACTATAATTAATGAGTTCGACCTGAATGGATGGATTAGGATAGATAAATATTGTTAGGGCTATTGTATCTAAGTTTGTTGATAATTTTCTTATTTAAACTAAATTTATGAACCATTCATATATTTAATTTGTATTCAGACTATTGGAGACCTTTTGATAATTTGAACAATACCTTCTATTGTTCTAACTTGATGTTCATGTTGTGGATATTTTCATAAGTTAGTTGTAGCTGAGAGTTCCTTAGGTGTACAAGGCAATTTTGCAGGGCCCCCATACCAAGCTAAGTACACTTTGATTACATTAGTATAATTTTAATTTCAGTATTTCTTGTTTCAGATTTATGCTTTAGTTATTTAAATGTTTGATGCTTCTTGTGTGATTTTGGGATGATGATAGTTTGAAATCAAATTTTCATATGAAAGGAAAAATAATAATTTAAGTTAAATTCTTTTTCTAACAAGTTATGAATCATAGATAAAATCATCATTTTTGCATTTGTTGTATTATTTCTTGAATTCCAGTTTTATTTGATGCAATGGTAATGTTATTGGAGTAGATCTATGAGGAAGGACAACCATGATATCCTAAGTTAGGAGCCTCTTCTCTTTCTTTCTACACATTACAAACCACTTCTCTTTAGTTTCTCTTCTTCGGGACAATACTATGAGGAAGGGCAACCAGGACCTCCTAAGCTAAGAGCCTCTTATCTTGCTTGTTGTGTAGTATACCTAGTGGGGATAGTATGGGGTATAGAGGGAGGTACCCAAGGGAATAATGTAATAATGTGTTGGGCCATAGAAATAAATAAAGTGGTTAACATGTATCATGTAAGGGACCACAAGTAGTTAGAAATAATTTAATAAGCCCATTGTATTAGATAGATGGGATTGACGGAACCATGGTAATAACCCATGATATTGTATGTATGAGGCCTATATAGAGGCTAGAGAGTCCCCATTAAGAGATGTCAAGGAATATTGTATGAACAAGAATATGGCTTGTGGAGTGTTCTCCTTCCTTAAGGAGTGAATGTATCGTGTTACCCTACCTTAAGCGTTTGATCAATAAAGAAGCATTTCCATCTATTTCTATCTTATTATTTCTGGGTATATTTGTATTTTCATATATTTTCAAATTATATCTATAAAAAATGGTTTCAAATTGGATCTATAACAAGTTATATATTTCTAAAAAAAAATAGTTGATTTTAAATCAATGAGATCTCCCTCATTCAGACTATGATTCAACTAATTTTTTTTGAAATTGGGTATTTTTTTGCAAATAACCTAGGTCTGCAATTAGATTATGCAAATGTTGCCCTAGAATGTATAGATCTGATCTACAAAATCACCACCCCAAGAAGTGTTTGCAACACAGCTAATTTTCAAATCAGCGACATCTCCCTCATCCAGACTCTGATTTGGCCGATTTTTTTCTGAAATTGGGTATTTTTCTGCAAAGAACCTAGCTCTGCAATAATATTCTACAAATGTTTCCTAGAACATACAAATCTGATCTACAAACTCACCACCCCAAAAAACGTCTGAAACACAGCCAATTTTTAAATCAGCGATATCTCCCTCATTTGGATTTTGATTCGGCCAATTGTTTTTCTCAAATTGGGTATTTTTCACACAAAACCGAGATCTGCAATTAGATTCTACCAATTTTGCACCAGAATGTACATATATGATCTGCAAAGTTGTTGCCCTAAACAGTTCTTGCCAAAAAAAAAAAATTATTCTTTGCCCAAGAAAGTTCTCTAATACCACTTGTTATAGATTTGATCTAAAAATATATGAAAATACAAATATACCCAATAACTGTAAATAATCACCAAAAAGAACCAAAAATAGCAATATTTGAATATAGATAGAAATACTTCTTTAATGATCAAACCCTTGAGGTAGGGCAAAAACATACAATCACTCCTTAAGTAAGGAGAACACTCAACAAGCCATATGCTTGTTCACACAATTTTCCTTGACATCTATTAATGGAGAGTCTCTAGCCTCTACATAGGCCTCATACATACAATACCATGGGTCATTACCATGATTCCCTAGATACCATCTATCTAATACAATAGGCTTATTACATTATTGGTAACTACTTGTGGTCCATTACATGATACAGGTTAACCACTCTATTTATTACTATGGCCCATCCCATTCTTAGATTATTCCCTTGGGTACCTCCCTCTGTACCCCATACTATCCCCCTAGGTATACTACATTGCACCCCCCTTAAACATGTTTCATCCTCGAAACATAAGAAGAACACAAATAATAGGATATACTCAAAAGAGTAGTCCATAGGTACCATGCACGTGCATCTAGCCATCCAAGAGAAAGGTGAACCCTCAATCTAGTTGGTGCCTCTCTCACTTGATATGAAAGTTGACCTTGGCGGCTCTTCTGTGTTGTCTTATTGTGGGTGGATCATTGCCCGTCTCCATCTATCATCTGAGGGTTGTTGTCCTTGTTGTTGATTTGTTGTCTTCGTGTTGGTTGTTTTCTTGCGGGGTGATGTGGGTGTTGATATGCTGAACCTTAAACCAACGATGTATCTTTCTTTAATTCACCACCTAATGGAGCCTGATTTGTATTTGGTACATGTTGTGGTGCATGATGTCGTTTCCTATCTTCCAATATTACTTCAACCACTGAGTCGTCATTTGATGTCTCAGTACCTGTAACATTTTCTGCTTCAGCCTCCTTGCACACTCCCTATTTTTCTAGTACCTGTTTTGATGTTTGTGTTTGATTTTTAACCATCAAAGGCTCATCATCTGATGTGTCAGTGTCATTAGAACTTTGTGCTTCTGCCTCCATAGTCTCCGCTTGGGTCTTAATGGAAATATCCTGCAATGTAATTTTCTTCTTTTTATACTAGAGCTTCATGAATCTCTTCTGCACATTATTATTGATTGTACCCATAGATTCCATCCAAGGATATCCCAAAACAACATCCATGTTATCCATATATGAAGTATAAAAATCACAATGCAACACATACTTATCCATAGAAAGCTTCAAATCTTTATAAACTTGAACATCCTCATTATCAATCTATGTGTTTTCAATGTGTTTTTCTGGAACTTGCAATTTGTTTGCTAAATTAACATTGATAAAATTATGCTTGCAGCTAAGATTTATAGACACAGTGATATTCTCCTTTTGAATTAACCCATGAACATGTAATAAGGAGATACCAATATAAAATAACCCTTTAGGTTTCTTGGTTTCCTTCTTTCCTGTAAAAATAAAATCTTTGCTAGGTTTTGTGGTTTCCTCATTTCTAGTATGAGACCATTTGTCTAAAAGAAGTTTTTCAAATTCTTCATTTGAAAATTCGAACTTTTGGGTGCCAAGTGAGTACCACCATATGGCAGCCTCATCTTTCACATTATTCCATAGGAAACTTCTCCAATATTTCTGATGGTTTTTCTTAAGATTTTTTATGAATTCTTCAATAGTAGGACCATTATCTTTCCCTGTAAAAAATTGCTTGCTAGAGTCCATGAAGAGGGTCTTGAAAAAAAATCACTTACTTGGCAAAAATTTAAAGTTTAGTCAATATTGCTCAGAATCCCTATTATGACCTATTTTCGGAAATGGAGCAACCATTCTACATCTTTCCATGTGATAGAAATCCTAACCTAGATACTGAAATTTCAGATTCGCACTACAACTGTCCTGTCGTCAATTTTTTTTTTGAAAAAATAGCTAATTTTAAATCAGTGATATCTCCCTCATCCAAAATCTGATTCCACTAATTTTTTTTTTTTGAAATTGGATTTATTTTGGCAAAGAAGCTAGATCTCCAATTAGATTTTGTAAATGGTGGCCAAAAATATACATATATGATCTGCAAACTCGCCACCTAAAAAAATATCTACAACACAGCTGATTTTAAATCAGTGATATCTCTTTCATTCGGACTTCAATTCAGCCGTTTTTTTTTTGCAAATTGGGTATTTTTTTGCAAACAACCTAGATTTGTAATTAGATTCTACCAATTTTGCACCAGAACGTACAGATCTGATCCACAAACTCATCGCCTCAAAAAAGTTCCTGCAAAAAAAAAAAAATTTATCCGCTTTTCCCAAGAAAATGCTTTGATACCACTTGTTATAGATATGATCTGAAAATATATGAAAATAAAAATATACCCAATAACTATAAATAATCATGAAAAATAATAATATTTGAATATAGATAGAAATGCTTCTTTATTGATCGAACCCTTGAGGTAGGGAAACACCATAAAATCACTCCTTAAGGAAGGAGAACACTTCACAAGCCATATGCTTGTTCATAAAATATTCCTTGAAATCTCTTAATGGGGAGTCTCTAGCCTCTATATAGACCTCATACATAAAATACCATGGGTCATTACCATGGTTCCCTGAATACCATCTATCTAATACAATGGGCTTATTACATTATTGCTAACTACTTGTGGCCCCTTACATGATACAGGTTAACCACTTTATTTATTACTATGGCCCATCTCATTATTACAATATTCCCTTGGGTACCTCCCTCTATAACCCATACTACCCACCAGGTATACTACAAAGGTAGTTTTTCACTCTACTTATTTTCAAGATCTTCTTTTAGAGAGAGGATCTTAGCTTCAAGACTTTCAGAGTTACTGGATCTATCTTTAAGTCTCTCGATTGTTGTACTCTTTTCATTTACTTCATTTCTTAATGATGTCACTTCATCCTGTAGCCTTTGATAGTGATCTTCCTTTTCCTTGTACTGCTTCCTTACATTGTTTCCTTCCTCTAGCTGAGCTTTTAATTTGGTAATTTCTTCTTTGAAGGTACACTCCCTTTTGTTAAATAGATCTAGTTGATCTCTGATTTTATCTACTAGCCTTTTAACTTCTGCCTCTATGCTTCTTTCACTACCACTTCCAATAGATTCAATATTGCATGAACAAAGAAAAGTATCATTAGAAGACCAAAAATTTGTACCTTATACTTCACTTGCTTGTTCATCTTCAATATGAGGTGATTCTGAATCTGAATACTTGGGTCCACCTAACGACCCATTGTCTCTCCTGCTGTCACTATTTCTTTGAGATGTCTTCCCTTTCTGAGGTGCTTTCTTCCTTTGCTTCTTTCCCATTGTTTGTACGGATCTCCTTCAAGCAATCAAGCTTCTAGCAAAAGAACTTGGCTTTGATACCAATTGTTGGAAATAACATTGAGAGGGGGGGTGACTTAGTATTAGTCAAATCAATAACCTTTTCTTTTCATACTCTGATTTATATATGCTACTTTAATGAAGATAATGCACGTGTACATGCAACTATATTTAAGGAAACCAATTTATATAAAATAGACTTATGATTAAATTAATTCATCATATATTGATCTTTAATCAATGCATCATTACTTCATTAACCTCATAGGTGCATCCTTAGTTCAGATCAAGCAAAGCATCATAAACCCATAATCTGCATATTTGATCTAACAGTTCATAAGATATTCAATACCTGCACCCTTGGCCTAATGATGTTCTCCTCCTTATATAGCTTTAGGCCTTTCTCAATACCTTGGACCAAAACCACTTAGGACCAATACCTTGGACCAAATACCTCGGACCAATACCGCGGACCAAATACCTTGGACCAAAACCTTGATTTTCCATCCCATATGCGCTTTTCCTTATGTGAAAGTGTGTGTATATGTGTACGCTCCTTTTGTTCTATTAAACTGCATGTATATGTTGCTTGGACAAATTGAATCAATGTATACTTCTTAAACAACTCTCTTTCTTCAATCTCTGGAGTCTAATCTGTAATATTTTGTTGTTACCTAGTCGTACTATGACCTATCATCTGTGTGATTTTCCATCAAGGACAACACCTGTATCTAATGCTAACAATACCCCCCTTTGGACTTGATGATAGCAACAACACGAAGACACTCTCTCCCTTTGACATCAAGGGCAAAGGGCAGACCAAGATATTCTCCCCCTTTGATATACATTATACTGTCCATGCTCCCCCTGAGTACATGCTGAAACTTCAAATTAAACTCCCCCTTTGTACATGCTAAGATGCACTAAACCATCCATGCTCCTCCTGAGCACATGCAAAGTCTGTAAAAATGTTTTCCAAAAGAATAACATGACTCTACAACTCAACTATGTGAGTATGACCTTATTATCATCAATGACTCATACATACATCAATCTCCCAAACAAGTGGGGATACACCAAATTTGACTCATCCACCCAAGCAAGTGGGGATATACTAAATGTTTATACATAATTCAAAATATAAATTATTACATCATCCTTCCCATGCATAGTGTGGTTACAAATTACATCTTTCATGACCTTTACATCAAATGATATACATGACATTTATAACAAGGACCAACAATCTAAACAAGACCATGATAGCCATTAAAAACTATCATACACCATATATGATCTGAACCATCACCAGTTGTCAGCAACATCAAGATCAACAGGCTATATATATCAATCATCAAAAGAGTCACCAGAGTCAAAATAACTATGTGGATCATAGATTATTTTAGGGGCGAATGTTCACCCTTTGGCGAAATTAAGGGGTTTTAAATTTTTAGTGGACGAATATTTTGTATCATAGTACATTTTTACAAATCACCTAAAATAGCCCACCTTATTTTAAGGGAGAGTGTAAAAAAGTTAAATTTAGCCCTTGAAATTAGGAGTTACAACCTTCCATTCGCCCAATTTCAAGAATAAGTTTTATTTAAGTGAATCCATTCGCCCATTTTCAATAATAGGTTTTATTTAAGTGATTCCCATGGCCCAAATACCATATTTATACAAGAGGTATGGTAAATTAATAAAAATATAAATAAATGAGAAGTATGGTAAATAAATAAAACATTTTTTATATTTACTCCAAAAGTCACCTTATATACATGCAAGGGTGTAAACAA
>APFE031093412.1:23482-39071 GCA_000404065.3 Pinus taeda
GGCCAAATACCATATTTATACAAGAGGTATGGTAAATTAATAAAAATATAAATAAATGAGAAGTATGGTAAATAAATAGAACAGTTTTTATATTTACTCCAAAAGTCACCTTATATACATGCAAGGGTGTAAAAAAATAAAAATATAAGTAAAGTGGAGGTATGGTAAATAAATAAAACCTCTTTTTATATTTAGTCCATAACCCTCATTCTATTTATGAAGGCATAAGAAAAAGGTTTTATTTAAGTGAATCCCATGGGGCAAATACCATATTTGTAAAATAGGTATGGTAAATTTAATAAAAATATAAATCAACGAGAGGTATGGTAAACAAATAAAACATTTTTTTATATTTACTCGATAAGTCACCTTATATTTACGAACACTCAAAAAATGCATTATATTTAGGTGAAAACTATGGGCAAAATACTATGGGACAAATACCATGGACTAGATTGTTATTAATACCATGCAAAAAAACATTATTAACCCTAATATTAGTATTAATAAAAATAAAAATGGCACATGGTATTGACCCATGGTATTCACCAAAATGGCACATGGTATTGACCCATGGTATTCACCTGCAATGTAGCCTATTTAAATGGGGGAATTAAACCAACATAGATCCATCGTTACTCTGGATCTACTAACCCCCAGAGGTATCAAATATCGTGATATGCAAACTAGCATAGAGTGAAAAAATATTTGATCCATCTCGGGGCTTGGTGGATAAGAGTAAAAATGGATGTTGTAATTTAATGTATGTTAAACATTTTAGCTTGGTTAAAATAAAAAACAAAATAAAAATCAACTATTAATTTTATTAATTTTTATAAATTACTAATAGTAATTTTTAAGCTCTAGGTTTATGATAACCCATGGTAATACCAAGATCTTACAAGATTTTATAATTGAGTAAAATATTCGCCATGCCTGGTGAGAGATTCGCCAAAAAATTACATATACATATTATATTATTGATAAAATCGCCTTCCATTTTTCCTATATACCATGGAGATTCGCCCATTTATTATACTTATAAATTTAGGGGGGGTTCTTAAAATTTTCCCTGATGTTGATCAAACAAATGTAAGCATCTTCATGTTCGAAGATCTTCTAACATAATTCCAACAATGCATTATTATAAGTGCATGGTCCCCCTAAACCTATGCCAACTGTTCATTATTAGATCTGATCATTGAAAATATCAGTAAGAATCATCAAGGCATCATCACCAATAAGATATACATCAACCTTTTAACAACTTATGAGGACCAACACATTTCCACATATCATCAATACATTATAACCATCATCAAATAGAGTAGATAATTGACTGAACCATATCAAACCCCTTTTCTTGAGTCTGTCCCATTGCTTTTTCCTCAAACAACATATACGAGATTGTGCAATTTCGAACTCGCATATATACGTGACTTGTCTTCATGAAAATTGCGTATGGGATTTAGAACAATGAAGTTTCACACTTTTAGCTCCCCCTGAGTCTGTTATATCTGTAAACTGAGCTATGCCACGTCTTTGTTACTGTACCTCCTTCTTCTTCCATATCTTCAAGTGTGATGATGTTTTCTCCTTTTGGTATGGTGCCCGAAATTTTCTCCTACATTCCTTTGCTATATGTCCAAACTTATGACATGAATAACATCTTACATGTTTCATAGTCCTTCTATAGAAGTCAATGGCTTTGTGACCAAACATATTGTAAGAAAAACAATATACCTTAAAATCCCTGGAAGTTGATGATCTTTCTGGGTGAAGGTCTTGAACCATTCTACTTCTGCATGTCACTGCAACATGTCCAAAATTATGACATATAGAACATTCAACATTATTCACTAGAGGAAATAACGGACTATCACATCTACAGTTAGGAGCAAAATATTTTCTTTGAAGACTTTCTTTCCTTTGTTGTTGATGGGGTTGAACTCTCATCTCCTTTTTGAGCATTTCGTATTTTGCATTAGAGTTCCTTGCCTCATCTTGTGATCTAGACTAACCTTCAATAGATTCATGAAAACCAAGACAAGTTTTGATACTAGGATACCTTTGACTACTAAGAATATTATCCAAAGTTTTAGTACTATCTTGAAATCGTAACAATTTATCCTTTTCTTCTAATTGACCTTTTAGGCTATTTACCTCAACCTAGTATTGATCTTCCTTTTCCAGATATTGATTCTTCAAGATTTCTTCAGCCTTTCTTTTTTCTTCCACTTCTTTCCCTAATTTGAGAATCTCATTTTCTTGTTCTTCATCTGCTTGAGGTAGTTCTTCATTCTGCTTATTTTCAAGATCTTCTTTTAGAGAGAGGATCTTAGCTTCAAGACTTTCACAGTAACTAGATCTATCTTTAAGTCTCTTAAGTTTTTGTACTCTTCTCATTTACTTCATTTCTTAATCATGTCACTTCATCCTGTAGCTTTTGACATTGATCTTCCTTTTCCTTGTACTACTTCTTTACATTATTTCCTTCCTCCAGCTTAGCTTTTAATCTGGTAACTTCTTCTTTGAAGGTACACTCCCTTTTGTTAAATAGATCTTGTTGATATCTGATTTTATCTATGAGTGTTTTAACTTCTCCCTCTATGTTTCTTTCACAAACACTTCCAATATCTTCAATATTGCATGAACAAATAAAAGTATCACTAGAAGACCAAAAATTTGTACCTGATAATTCCTTTTCTTGTTCATCCTCAATCTGAGGTGATTTTGAATCTAAATACTTGCTTTCACCTAATGATCCATTGTCTCTGTTGTTGTCATTATTCCTTTGAGATGTCTTCCTTTTCTGAGGCACTTTCTTCTTTAGCTTCTTTCCCATTGTTTCTACAGATATCCTTCAAGTGATCAAGCTTTTGCCAAAAGAACTTGGCTCTGATACCAATTGTTGGAAATCATACTGAGAAGGGGCAGCGGGGGGTGGGGGGTGTATCAGTGTTAGTCAAATCAATAACTTTTTCTTTTCATATTCTAATTTATATATGCTACTTCAATGAAGGTAACTCACGTGTACACACAACTGTATTTAAGGCAACCAGCATATACACAACAAACTTATGATTCAGTTAATTCATCATATGTTGATATTTAATTAGTGCATCAGTACTTTATTAACCTCAAAGGTTCATCCTTAGTTTAGATCAAGCAAAACATCATAAACGTATAACCTACATATTTGATCTAACACTTCATAAGATATTAAATACTTGCACCCTTGGCCTATTGATCTTCTCCTCCTTATATAACTTTAGGCATTTCTTAATACGTTAGACCAAAACTACTTAGGACCAACACCTTGGACCAAATACCTTGGACCAATATCGTGGACCAAATACCTTGGACCAATACCTCGAACCAAATACCTTGGACCAAATACCTTGGACCAATACTTTGGACCAAAACCTTGATTTTCCATCCCATACGCACTTTTCCTTCTATGAAAGTGTGTGTATACGTGTATGCTCCTTTTGTTCTTTTAACCTGCGTGTATATGATGCTTGGACAAAGTGAATCAACATATACTTCTTAAACCATTGCCTTTCTTCAATCTTTGGAGTATGATCTGTAATATTTTATTGTTAACCTGTTGCACTGTGATTTTTCATGTGTGTGATTTGTCATCAAGGACAACACTTGTATCATAATGCCAACACAAAGACCAACCTTGAAATGTGTTAGATGAGGATACCAAAGAGATATTCCTGTGCTTGAATCTAGTAAACTAAAAATAACTAAACTATTTAGTTGGGTTTATGCACATGAGGATGGTCATCCCCTAAGGGGGAGGGGTTTGTAACAACCCTAGGTTAAAAATCCATGTAATAAAGTTGATAAAGGAAAAATAAGACAAAGGTGATGAGACATGTATTCCAAGATAAATGTTGGTAAAAACATCCTAGTGGGTGTTCATTCAGTTTATTATGGCTAAGGAAATTAAAAAAGGCAATGGAGAAGGCTTTTGAAAAGGAAATAAGGCATTATTTGGCATTTTATTTATGAAAATGAAAGAAATTAGGAGAAAAATAATGTGAAAGGTCACAAATTTGCATGAGAATGAAATTAAAGGAGAAATTAAGGAAAATGAAGAAATTATAGGCCTCGTTGATAAAAAGGATTTTGACGATCAGTTCATGGTTTCTGTTAGTACTATCTTCTGTTAGTTCTATTTTGGTGCCTTATCCTTAGTCTCTTTCTCTTATACTCTTGGACACTCACATTTTTCTTGGAGCACTCTAGCATTGGATCAAGAAAACAAAAGGAAGGACAAGGAAGGAAAAGGGAAGAAAATATTTAGTAAGGAAGAGTAGGATCAAGCGGCTACAACAACATTACTTGCAGGTATAAAATTGCATGTATGATTTCCTTGCTAGCTTCGGCATGCACGTGTGTAATTGGTTCTCTTGTTATCATTGGCATGAGTCTTGTGAGGTGTGAGAGTGTATTTCACCATTGACTTGCCATTTCTTGATAACCATGGTGTGATGGGATTCTCTCTTACTTGACTGAGCTCGATTGCTAGATTGTTTTGAAACTGAGTGGGGTGTTCTCAGGAGAAAAAAACATAAGTCCTAGGAATCTCTTGAATGGTGAAGGTGGGATTGTTGTAAAGCTAGATTGTGTGTACCTAGGTGGGCTTAGGAATCCTCAACCAGTGAATGGCAGGATATATGGTAAAGCCTAGAGGTGGTTGCCCTATATTAGGCCTAGGAATCCTCGACGGGTGAATGTCAAGATATATGGTAAAGCTGAGATGGTGGAGTCTCATTGGGCCTAGGAATCCTCAACCGGTGAATGGAAGGATATAAGGTAAAGCTTAGAGAGTGGAGACAAATAAATTACTCATTGTTTAGGTGGAGAGATCTAGAGGCATACATGCTTGTATAGGCCTAATGATCATTGGATCAGTATATGGAGGGATGGTAGTAAAGGCTGGTAGTGTATGTTTCTTTTTTGGGCCTAGGAATCTCTTGGTGGGATTGCAGTAAAGTGTGTGTGGATCCTGCTAAAGTTGCCATGATATTGAATATGTCATCACCCACCTCATTTTCATATTTTTATTCCACTCTAGGAAATACTAGTTTTTATCGAAAATTCTTTCGAAATTATGCTTCCATTACGGCTCCATTAGAGAATCTCCTTATGAAGTTTGAGAGTGTTGTGTGGTTGCTGAATGTAATGATGCATTTGATAGATTGAAAGAGAAGCTTTTGAGCACACCTATTTTAGTTTATCCTTACTAGAATAACCAATTCCATGTCCATGTTGATGCCTCTAGGATTGCTTTGGGCGCTATCTTGATGCAAGCTTGTGAAGGAAACTTGGACTACCCTATCTATTTCGCAAGCATAAAACTTTCTAACATAGAGAAGAACTATACCAGCACAGAACAAGAAGGCTTACCGATGGTATATTCTCTCTAGAAGTTCTGACATTACATGTTAGGAGGTCTATTTAAATTTTTCACAAACCACTGAGCATTGAAGTGCTTAGTTAAGAAGCATGTGCTTGAAGGAAGAATTTTTGGGTGGTTTCTATTGTTTCAAGAGTTCACATTTGAAGTCATTGTCTGATCCAGATTTAAATAGGAATGCAATAGATTATAGAGATAACCATAAATACAGAGATGCGATAACCATAAATAAAGAGATGCAGCGGAAATAACACTTCATTTCATTAATGGAAAATACCGAAATATGCTTACAACCAGAATTGGAAATAAACCAGCTAGGACGATGGTAGCTTATCTCTGAGAAGAGATGTGCGGCTACATGTCTCTGAACTGTTCCGAACTTGTGTTACAATGAGGCTCGAAGGCCTATTTATTATTGAGAAACAATGGAAAACCCTTCACATTCCAAAACCGACCCTTAGAAGATGAAACGCCAAATTGTGGGCCCCGTTTTGGGTAAATTGGTACATCAATTTCCCGGGGTCGTAACTTTGGCATACGATCTTCGTTTGACGTGTATGATAGCTCGTTAGAAAGATCTATCCGAGAACTACCACTTTAGGAAGGGCAACATTGGTCCATGGACCTATGTTTTCCCCAAATTTCCCAAAAAACGTCTTTTAGGGCCTCAAAACGGCTCCAGAAGTTCAGGACCCGAAAAAACTGCTAAAAGTAGTAAATTGTGCTACAATTACGGAAACTGAAAAACTAAAAGAGACAATTGCGGTGGTCCAAATGGGATAGGTGGGTGGCCACCAACATCCACCTGGATCATCAGCCTATGAGAATGACCATCAAATGTTGTTAAGAGAGTAGGTGACGAAACAGCCTGAGGTGATCCAATAGCCCTCCAGCATGATAAAGACATTACGCATGTGGAGGCTCCCTTATTAACTACAGTTCGAAAGATATTGTTCTTTCGGTATTTAGAATTGATTTAAAAATCCATATGATGTGGGAGTCTCTTCTTGATATTTGACATGTGGAATGTAAGGATAAGAGATTTATTTGGATCTACTACTCCGATTGCAGTGAGGAAGGCACTCCTTTATGCTAGGCACAACAAGAGTACCTCTAACACTAACATGGCACAAGGACTTTGAGCCAGATCTTATACAATGGAGTAGTTTTGAGATGCCTTGGAACTGGGGTTGAGTTTTGAACGCTTTGCGGAGCCTTTCAGCATCTGAGGTATAGGCTCAACTATGGGCCTCTCAATATGGAGTGGCTCTGAAACATCAGGAGTACTCTTGGCCTTAGATGATTTTGGTTTACATAATCATGTGACCATGTAGAAACATCAACATGTGAACTCATCATATAACCATTTGATGGATTTTCCCCTTCCTGGTTGCCCCTAGTGGAGGTACTAGTACTAGAATTTGCGTTAGCTAACAACTGATGCCCTTGGGGAAAAGGGTTAGTTAGCACAGACTGGGAGCTAGAAGACCCTTGCTGAACCAACAAGCACAGAGTGTCCTGAATCTTTGGGCAAAGATGAGTCAAATGGTCACCATTTCATAACTTACATGGAAACTTCAGTTTCTTCTTGGACTCTTTTTTACCCTCCCCAGCATCTCTACCAGGATTATTTGCATTACTCTTACCAGCTTGATTCTTCTTCTTACCACGTCCTTTCTTCTTCCCATCAAATTTTTTATTTCCTTTGGGTTTAGAATTTTGAACATCGTTGATAGATGAAGGTTGAGAATGCATGGGCACTAATGTCGATGCCTGAATAGAAGACGTGTTTGCAAAGATAATTATTGCAATTGGTTTAGCGGGTTAGCCATGCTATTATCAATTTATCCGACTAGCCCGTTGGCATGGGGACCCGACATTAGCTTGGCAAGATCAACCTTAGATCTAGGAGCATCAGGAAAAAAATTCTCAAGAATCCCAGATTGAGAATATATGAGTTCTAGTTGTTGTGCTCTAAAAATAGCTTTTCCTTTGGTGAATACACCGGAGAACGATACATCCATAGAAATTTCAAGCTGCAAAGATTTGAGAAACCATTCAAGAATGAATTCTTGGGGAATATTAGCTTTAATGAGCCTGTTCCTTCTCCTCCATTCCTGGATGTGATCATAAATGTGGCTTGCTTGGTCTTGGTAGAAATTAGCTAAGAGCTCAGTTCCAGCATCATAACGAACGGGCAACTGAAAATCGTTTAAAAATATGGTGGCCAAGTCACCAAACAAAATGAAGGTGCCCCTTGGAAGCTCAATATACCATTTAGTTGTATTCTGAGTTAGGGTGTGCTGAAATAGTCTCAACCTGATTGAATCATCAATGAGGGAGCTTGACGAACACCATAAATGGAAAGTGGTTATATGGTCACCCAGATCTTCACCATTCTTCCCTTTGAATTTGGTTATGTTCAATGGAATTTTGGTTGGAACCAGAGGCCAAACTAAGTTGTATCAGATAGGATCATTAGTCAACTTTGATAGATCTTTGAAAGTTTAAAGTTGCCAGGAAAGGTAAGCGCAGAGGACCTTGAGGATTCCACCCACTCTGAGCAGAATTCCCAATGTTCTGAAAACAATATCCTAGATTTGTGAAGGCACTAGGTTGCCTGAGGTGATTTGTAGAAGTGCTTGAACCACAAGGAAAACCTTGTGGGCCAGAAAAATTCGTAGTTTTTCCAACTCCTGCCGGAACATTGCCATATCAAGTGAAATTTCCCCCTAGTGAGGTATTAAATGGAGCAGACAGCCCTTGGTAAGGGTTCCATGCACTAGCAAAGAGATAAAAACTTTGAAATGAACTCATGGAGGAGTACAACATGTTACCCCATTGGCCCAAAGAGAACGGATTCTTGGCTCCCAAGCTGCTAACAGCTAGATTAGTCCATCCTTGGAAAGGATTATAACCTTTACCTTTGGAGGGAAAATGTATTGATCCTAGAGATGGGTTAGAATGTGCTATATGACCACTCCCAAAAGGGAAACCCTAAAAAGAAGCTAACCCACTCACCATGGAAGTCATAGATGTGGAAGTAGTGGATGGAAAATTTAAGGGAATCGAAGGAATTGTGTTGGAAAGCATTCCAAAAGGAAAGAACCAGTGTTGGAGGCAAAATCTTGGGTGACCCCACTCAAATATGGAATGGAGGTAGAGCCAAAGATTTCAGTGCTAGGAGTGATTGAAGGTATGGAATTGTACCTCCTCCTTGTACTGAGAAAGGAGTATGTACACTAGTAGCACTCATAGTCGAAATTATGCTCCCAGAAGTGGCCATCGAAGGAAAAGACCAATATAGACTAGGGCTCAAAGGCCTGTGGGTCGAGGTCCCGACGTATAATAGAATGTATGGATAATCAGGAGGGAGAGGAGAAGAGTCACAGGAGACTTAGGGAGTTCTTCAACCTTTATAACATCTTCCGATTAGAAGAGGACTGTGGAAAGGACTGGAGTGTTCCTCTCCAAATATCGACTTACACTAGGTCAATTTTGTGAAAAAATAGCTTGAACTAGAGGATCAATCTCCGTTACATCCATTGCCACTGATTGAAAATCACCATCAAAATTTCTCCTACCCCTTGTGGAAGAAGGCTCTTCACTCGTAGGTGAAATCCCACGAAGCCTCCTAGACCGACGAACTATTCGATCAACCACTTTTAATTATTTAAGAGAATAATTAAAGACTCAAAAAATTTATAAAGATATGGCCAACTAGGAGAAAAGAGCACTCTCTAACAAAGTCCCTAGAAGATACAGTGAATCAAGAAATTTCCAAGTATTTTCATTACGGGTGATGAGGACCAGACACCAAAATACAAGAAAGTGAAATCAAATACCTTGCGAAAATAGTTTGGGATAAAGACAGCCCCAGCCTACCAACGAAGGTGATAGAAATAGTTACGCTAACCCGCCAAACAAAAGCCTTTGCCAGTGCAAGTACCCAAGCCTCGCAAGGGTACCCTCCAGAAGTACTAATGAACATGATGCAACGTCTACCTCAGGTCTCATGGTATTCCCCTCCACAGCGACCTATGTGGTCCCTAGGAATAGCAAATATGGACACTAGTTCATATCAAAATCTAAGCGAAACAGACTCGGGGTAGGATCCAACAAGTAGGAGAGGGGGTATCTCTCTTTCCTTGTCTTCACTCTCCCTCATGCTTGACTCCCAATAGAAAGGAGCTTTCCCGGTCTTTCTAACGACAATAGATTTCACTCATTATTTAACATCTATGTTTAATAGTTTGAGTGGCCTTGGAGAGTTAACTCTTCACTCACCTATTCGAAGGCCCTAAAGAGCTAGACTTGTTGATGTAATTAATGACAAATCAAAAAATGTTCTAGTTCTTTTTAATTAAGTACTTGGTTTTAAAAGGTTGTTCTTTAGATCACGAGTAAAATGAGAGTGCAACTTGTGGTGTTTTGACGCAAAAGAAATCAATAGAAACTTAGCTATATGAAAATGCAACTATTTTTCTACGATAAAAAGAAATTTCTATAAGGTTCTATGAATAAACTTGTAAAAAAAAACTTTCTTAGAAAACACACTCCACACACTCAAAATCTAACAAAATGATTAAAATGCCTACAGTGCAAACTAACTTAATGCAAACTATAATGATGGTGCAAGATTTTATGGATGCTCACACAATAAGAAAATGTGTTCCTTCACAAGATCAATAGGCCAACTTGACTACAGGTAGGGCACAAATCCAATGACAAACTTCCCTCAAAACCAAGAAAAACCAATTGAAAAAAGTTCACAATTGCTCAAAAATAATGAAGAAACCAAAAACAAAAAACTGGAAAGAAGAAGAAAGGCAAGAAATATGTTTTTGTATTTTTCTTTTTTAAAGAACTCAAAGAATTTTTTGAGAACACAAAGACTACTAAAATTCCAAGACCAAAAACAAGCATAAAGAGTCCCAAAATTCGCAAGTTATGCACATCATTAATATAATAAAACTTGAAACGACAAAGGACTACATACTTTCATAGATTGATTTGAACAACAATATAAAGGACTTCAACAAACCAAAAGAATTTCAAGAAAGACTTTCAAGATATCCAAAGAGGCACTCAAAAACCATGAAAAAAATAGGTCAACCGAAAAAGGAAAGCAATCCGAAAGTTGGGTCATAAACAAAACTGCAACCAATTTCCTGTTCTGCAAAGTCAGAACAACCAAGAACTTCTACAATAATCCTTGAACCTAAAGCCCAAACTAAAACTTTACTCAAAAATCAAACCCTGGGTTGACTAGGTTTTTCAACAAGAAGAAGAGTAGAAACTGAAAACTTGCATGAAAGCAGACTTTACTGACAGTGAATGACTAGAAAACAACAAAAAACAACAGGCAACAATCTTAACTGGGTCCCATATTTTGAAAACTTTATTCAAAATAAGGTATACGTGACTGTGAAAAGACAAAGAAGTGTGTATACGCGATTGAAACAAAGGAAACTTTCATTACGCTAGTTTCTTCGAAATAACTAGCGTGTATACGCTACTGTATCCTCTGAAAAACATGTATATAAAACTCAATAAAGAAAAACAAAAAATACAGGCCTGATCCAAAAGATCAGTCTTGATGCCCAAGAAGCAAACAGGTCACAGACACTGTAAAGCCAAGAAATAAATCAAGGAGGCCCTGATCAAGAAGAAACAACCCAATCTAGGAAAAACAAGAATGCTTTCCCCAATGGAATCACCAATTTTGTTTCGGATAGAATCACCCTAGGGTCTTGGGTTGGGAACCCCAACAGAGAAGAGGGCATACAGTATAAATAGACACACAAACAAGCAGTCCTAATACTTGAATAGTTAAACTTGGTACAGAAGGTCTAACCCATAAGTCCTACATTTGAGGTTTTTCCCTTAGGATTCAAACCCTCTACTTCTTCCTTGTGCTTTAAGACCTGCAATTTATTCAAAGCAAAGTATATACACCAAAAATAACTGAAGGCATGTTCATGATATCAAGTTTATATCATAAAAAATGTAATAAAATAAGCATTAGCATGATATTTTATAGGCAAATCATGACATAAATTAATGCATAATGACCATAATCATCAGGAACAAGACAGCGCCTCTTTAACAATGTAAGCTAAAGAAAATACAGAAGAACTACGACCTAAGTTGTCCGTCGGCTCCAAGCGAAAGCATTTTCCGGATCCGTCTTGCCCATGCCTCAACAATCCTCCTCCATAAGTATACACAAGGGTGTCATGAAGAGATGATGAACATCTCAAGAAGGAAACAGGGGTTTATTATTGTTTGGAGTGCAGAAGGTGCAATGATATCTTCAAACTTGATCAGGGATGTAATCAACTATAATATTAATATCTTATCATTTCTCCTCCCTTAGGCCTTCCCATGGAGATGTATTTATACTTCTCCAAATTAGTTTTTTCAGTTGGGAAATAGTTGGGCCACAGGCTATAGTAGGTGGGTATCTGGTCAAACCCGTAAACCCCGCCCGAATTAAGGGAGATTATATATTTTTTAATGTTTGAACACATATACATGGGTTGGGTATAGGCTAACCCGCGTGTACACTCGCCTTAAATAGGCATAATCGCGTATGGGATTTAAAATTGTTAGGATATTTCGACACATAGGAAATAGTTAAGTACAACTTGGTCTAGTGTAGAGTTAGGTAAAGTGTGTTTCTTTACTATGTACTTTTGTAACTTACAATCTGACGGTCACGATATGTTCTAGCCATAAAGTGATCTAACGGTTCATTCTCTCCTCGATATTACCGACACTTGATCCATGGCTTAACACTCGATTGGTCCATGATCTCTATTTAAATAACATGGAGGGTCATTTGTAGGGGGACCGTTAATGTGAGAAGCTTATGTAAATTTTCATTCTTTTATAAATAAATTGTTTGAAGTGGCCGTGTTGGCTCAAGTCGTGGATTGTTTCCCTCTTTAAGGGTTTTAACCATGTCAAGAATACTAGTGTATTGATCTGTGATATGTCTATGAGCGATGTCCTTTGGTGTTTTATCTGAGGAACTTACCCTATAATTTCCTACATGGTATTAGAGCGAAGTTGAGGTTCGCATCCATTGGTGATCCAAATCTGAAGTTGGTACAACTGCATCCGACTGTCGTTTCCTAGATCTACTGTTTATGATTGATTTTGGGCTAAGAGAATTGCTCTATTGTGTTGGGAGTATCTGTTCTAGTGAGGAACCCCTTTTGTTTCACGTGAAAAGGTTTTTGGTAGCCCTAGCTACGTCATTTTTAAGATCTGGAGGTATACAGTCTTTATTTGCAATTTTAGTTATTCATCTCTCTGTTTATTTCGGTTTATTTAGCTCTCTGTTTTTTATTACCGGATCTATACCTTTCATTTATGTGTATGCTCTTTTTCCCATGACTTTATGCGATCTAGGCAAATCAGAAACAGAAAGGAAGGATTTTTCTCATGTGTTTGCTCTTTTCGCCGCGCCTTAGTGTGATCTCAGAAAATCAGAAACATTGAGGAAAATATCTAGTTTCTGACGAAAACTACTTCAAGCCATAAAGGTTTGGTTTTTTTTGCATGTTTCTGTTGTGTTCTGTGGTTTTTTGTTTTGTAGGAAAAAATAGTTTTTTCAAGGAAGCACGCACCCCAAAGCTTCAGTGACTAAACAAAAAAACAAAAACAAAAAAACCCTTCCTCTTTTCCAAAAATTACTAACCTTTTAAATTAGCTCACTTGGTCCAAAGTTTCTTTATGAGAATAGAGGTCTTGGGTTCAAGTATTTCTTTTTGTTGAGTTACTTTTTCAAAAAACACATGTAACTTATGTTTTAAAGTTACTTTATGTAAAAGTGTTCTCACCCATTATAAAAAGTGAGTCACTTATAATTCTAAAGTCACTTAAAATTCTAAAGTCTCTTTATCTTTTATTTAAGTTATAATTTAGTGAGTAGCTCATAAAGTGCCATTGTAAAAGTGAATTTCACTTATTTATAAAAGTGGGTCACATAAATCTTTTTTAAAGTGAGCTAATTAGATTAAGTTTGGAAAGGGGGGGAATTTTTTTTAAATATAACATTATCATATTTTTCCGCACATTCATGCACTTCATCAACATCTTTAACAACTTTTCTTCAAAAAGCCATAACTTCTTCATCCAAAAGCCGTTTTCAGAGCCATTTTTTTAATCGGCCTAATTTTTCAAGATATTTTCATCGGAACACTTATTTTCAGCATCTACAACTTCAATTTCTATTGAAATGGAAAGTTTGTGCCAAGTTATTCTTGACAACACCAACTACTTCCAATGGTGGTCCCACATTGTGGATTTACTTAGAAGTAAAGGTCTTTATAGAATAGCCTTAGGCAAAGAAACTAAACCTAAATATGAAATAAGGTAGCCAAATGGGAAAATAGGCAATATCAAGCACGTGGGTTGATAGGGATGTCTATTTCTCCAGACCTTAGATTTCATATCACAGAACTTGATACCCCTAATGAAGCAATGAAATAGCTCACTAAAGTTTTTGGAATTAAAAATGAAATTAGAGCTCATCAACTCGAAAATGAATTGCTTATGTTGGACCCCAATAATTTTTCTTCCATTGAAGATTTTTTGTCCAAGTTCAAGACCCTTATACTTCTCTTGGAAGGTGTTAAGGTTAAGAAACAACATGGTAGTCTTATCTATTCCATTCTTACTAGGTTGGGACCAGCCTACTCTATGTTTGTTTCCACCTTCCATTCTACTAGAGAATCCTTTATTTCTCAAGGACAATACTACAAGTCCCACTGTTTTGCTGTCTTTTGTGATTCTTTAATAAGAGAACAATAAACTCTTACATCTTGGTCTTCTTAATCTTGGAAACTCTTCTAAGAAAACCTTAGCCGCCCATAAAAAACCAAATTCAAAGAATCCTAATAAGCAGTATCCTAAAAAGAATGGTCCTAAACCAAACAAAGGTCCTAAGAAGACTGATAGACATTGCAACTTTTGTAATCGAGATGGCCACTTAGAATCCAAATGCTTTAAGAAGATGGAAGCCTTGGAAGCAGCAATGAAGAAGCATAAAATCCATTTGGAGCACTCTTCAACTTCAACTTCATCTTTAGGAATAGCACTTTCTGCATGTGGTTGTCAAGCATTTCGGTCTGGTTATGCACTAAATGTATGTTCTTCCTCTCATTCTCATGAGTGGCTCATTGATTCTGGAGCTTCTTAGCACATGGCCAAAAACAAAGCCATGTTTTCTTCTTTAAATGATTGTAGCACCAAAAATATATATGTTGGTGATGATAGATCTCTTAGTGTTGTGGGGACTGGAATTGTTCATCTATACAATGGTCGATTTAATGATGTATTATGTGTTCCACCCTTATCCTGCAACCTTCTATGTGTATATCAGATAAATCATTCAAGTGAAGGTAAACCATTGAATTTTCACCTCACGATGTTGTAATTAAGGACCTAAGTGATCCTAAACATATTTTAGCTACTTGCATTGTTGATGATTCTACAAGGTTGTATAAGTTTAACAACTTTGGGTCATCAACTTGTTACACAAAAATATCATCACCTTGATTATTTGCAGTCAGTATGGGTCTATCATCACTTGTACTGTCCTCCTAAGCAAGTCTCAGACCTCAGCTCTTCAAAATAAGCTTTGGAAATGAGAGAAAGAAATAAAAAAAAATGTAACTCTGGTTCTGCACTTTCTCTCACTTTTCCCTACGGGCCCGCACCCTTTGTTCATATTACCTGCGTACTTATACGATCTGTCTGTAAAGGGGAGGGTGTGTACCCCTGTGAAAGTCAAAAGGCGCAATTTTTATCTTAACAAACTCACTTTGGGTTAATTCTAGATGATTCTAGAAGGAATTTTGACGTGGATTGTTCGCCCCAAGGTGGTTCATGCATCCCAAAAGAGAAGGAGCTAATCCCTTGTTAGGAGGAGCTATCCCTTTGAAGGAGGATTCTATCCCTTTGAAGGAGGACCTAGTAACTTCCCTCCATTGCACTATAAATTGAGGCATTGGGTTAGTGGCTAGAGAGGTTAGAAGCTGAACATTTTTTGAGGGTAAATGCTGGTGAAATCAAGACTTCCTAGTTGAGCTTAAGAGGAGAGATCACATACCTTTTTGGCTTCATTGGTGAGTGAGTGAAGCT